>JAJJMB010008919.1:1581931-1607907 GCA_023531105.1 Papaver atlanticum | reverse complement strand
GTTTTGGGTCCTATCTTAGTTCTCTTAGGAGGAGGGATGTATACCTTTGCCAAGCACCCCCACCTTTGAAGTAAGCATAAGATGATTGTATACCTTTCCATAACTCTTATGGAGTTTTATTTGATCCTTTAAAGGTTACTCTTTTCAGGATGTAATTAACTGAGAGGATAGCCTCTCCCCACAAGTTCGAAGGTAATCCTGAACTAATCAACATGGCATTCATCATATCCTTAAGGGTACGGTTTTTACGTTCAACTACACTATTGGATTGAGGTGAATAAGGAGATGTTGACTCATGTATTATGTCATGTTCTTCACAGAAATCTACTACGGGAATTTCATACTCATTACCACGGTCAGGCCTAACAGTTTTAATGGTGGCCTTCATTTGGTTTTCAACTTCAAGTTTATATATCTTAAAGGCTTCTAGAACATTTGTGTAAATTAGAAGACATAAGGTTAGAAAGAAGGAGTTTAGTCATGTTTTAGAACATTTGTGTGAGGAGGGTCATCTCTTCTTTTAAGCCTAATTGTTTCTCTACGGAGAATTAAATCATATAATTCTAGAGCCTCAAATAGATGCCTCTTAATATCTTTTAGTTTCCGATTGATATTGTGGAGAAACTGTAAGCTGTGCGATAATAACCTATTTTTTTAGGTTTTTCCTTTATTTATTCAAACGGTAAAAACCCAAATTTAGGTGATTGTCTATCAATTTAATTATCCATTTCAATATTAAGCTTCCGTTATTCATAACCATGTAAGCTAAATTTATTAGGACTAAAAATCTGCATCATCACATATAATTTACCATTGTGATCCAAAATCCACCACCATGATACATAATCAGCTCCAAAATTGAAAATTCATATGTTGGCAAGGGAACACAAAAACTGAAAAGAAAAGGAAAATGAAATGTGCATGCACAATTTTAAAGCTGTACCCATGCCGTATTGCTTTAAAATTGTTTCGCTTTCTCTCTCAAGTGGTTGTTGTATTTTATAAACGTATTCTTGTGGTCAATTGAGATGTACACTTGGTAAAGCTTTGAACCACAAAGCAAAAAATACAAAGACAATAGATATACTCCAACTCCATTGACAAGTTAACGTTATCTGTTACGTGATGATGCAGAAATTGAAATACTATCAAATTCGAGCATGGGCATTATTTGGGCAGAGACCAACATGTACTGTATATCTTTACTTTCTCATCCACAGTCATAATATTCGAAGATGAAATGATCAGCTACAGACGTAGAAGTAATTCCTAATTATAAGCTATTTTCCTGGTGAATATGTATTGAGGGAAACTACTTCGAATGAGCACAGCAGCTGTATATTAGGAAGGCAAGGTGGACGTAAATCAGCTGTTCTGCATACGTATAGTCTAATACGTGGGCATCACATGGTTATTGATTTCACACCCTCATAAAGTCTACATTTTTACTGAACATTTTGTCAGAAAAAACTGCATTAGTTTTTTTATTATTATTCTAAGATTAAACAACGGAGGTGCTATTCTCTTCCTTACGATCTAAACCCCACATTAGGGAAATGGTGAACCCCACCTGAACCTGAATGCGATTCTCAACATAGATATGAGGCTTAGATTATAGAGATGTGGAGAATACGGAACTAAATAGCATTTCCGATTAAACGACAATACATGAGTTGATTTGTAAATTGCCATTGCCAGTACATCACTACATTTTTTTACTTTCATGTGTGTCAACTATTTACCCTACTTGTACTTGAATTTTCAATCCCAATGGTAATAGTTATCACGCAACCTGATTTCGTGTTTTATATTTTGCATTTTCTATTTTGCGCTTGATTTTCTAGTATTAGGTAATAACGATCCCCCACCAACAAGTATCTTAACAAAAGTGTTTAATTAATGAAATCTAATCTATCGTACCATGTGCATTTTCTATGTTTATAATGGGAAAATTTTAGATTAAATTATTTTATTTTAGCAGTCTATTATATTATTTACCTTTTTTTTTTTTATGGGAATCACATTTCGATTCATTCAAACCAAAATAATGATTACATGATTGCTTACAAGATTATCAAAAACACCAAAATACAAGAAAATCAAAATCTAAATACAAATGACGACACCAATCGCAAATACATCACGAAGAGAAAAGGCCATGAACCGCAAAGATATCTAATTTTTGTACCAGTAGTATTGACGAATGATGGTGTGAATTGGAATCAACTCCGACCATTTAAAATAAGGGTCGGGATCCCTTAACAAAAGGTTTTGACAAAACCTTTTAACAAAATCTGCTAACCGTGTGATCCTATTTATCTAACGGCTTATATTATGATGATGTGGCGTTTAGTTATGTGTTTGCTTAGTAAGAGAAAAGTCAAACGTGATTATATGATTTTAGGAAAAAATCAGAGAGAAGTTTTAGAATAAAAATCGAGAGAGAAGTTTTAGAATAAAAATCCATCTCTAAACTAAAATCAAGCATATATTACATGCCGGATTTTTTTTGTTATGGTGGGAATGCTAATGATTTCTTTTCTTTCTACTGATTATGAACACTGTTGGATGGAAAGGTGATGATCGAGTAAAGCCTGTCTAGTGGTTGAGTCTAGAATCTAGATTCCCAAAACCGTATTTATAGTATAACTAATTTTTAATGGCGATAATCAAACCAGTAATGTTACGAATACTAATACTCCCTCCTCCTACATTCAAGTTTTGAAATCTTTAACGATGATCTTTTTTTGTGAGAAGCATTCGTAGATGATCTAATACTCAACAACTCAGAAATTGAACTAAAACACTGATGACAAAAGCAATTGCAAGCTTTTATACAATGGTAAATCAAGGAGATCTATTAATGAAAACTAGATAGTATGGGAAGAAGATGGATATTCAACCTAAAGAATGTCATTATGGTACAGTAAATCATTTTGAGAAACTTTCTCGATTATTCATGATTTCATTCCATATTTAGGTTTGGACTTTTGGATGAATGAGCCAACCATCAATTCAGCACATTCCCTACGTACATTTAAGTTTTGACTTCTGAAGGATTGAGCCAAACACTATGGAAAAGTAAATTAAGTCTCATGTCTTCTAAAATATGGGCCGTTAGATATATAGGATCACACGGTTAGCAAATTTTGTTGAAAGGTTTTGTCAAAACCTTTTGTTAAGGGATCCTGACCCTTAAAATAATTATCTTCTTCAATAAGAGATGCTCCAAATAAAATGAAGTATTTTGCCCAAAATCTTGTAGATAGAAACGAATCCAGATGCCCTAAATCCCTTTTGTTGAAGATGAATGCAAAGCGTATCCGAGCAGAATCATTGATGTTCTTGATGAATCGAGAATAGCAAGCCAAAAAACACCATGCGGATTTGAGAGAATCGCTATTAGAGTAAGAAAAAAGCGTCCTAAAGACGAAGAAAATATCGCCCAAATAGCGACGAAATGTGTCCATAGACACCAAAAACAACAAAAACAAAACCTAAAACTAAAAATTAGACTACTTTTATTCATAAAAAATTAAAAATCCTTGCTCAAATCTAGCCCAAAAAGACTAGATCTGAGCAAGAAGAAGAAGGAAGCTCTAGATTTTTTTGTTTGTTTTGAGAGAGAGAGAGAGAGAGGTTTAATCTATTAATTTTCAGTTCTTGAAAAATACTTGTGGTAAAATAATTAATTGGCTTTTCTTTTACCATGAGTTACACATGAAATGAGTTTCACACTTTTTTTTCTTTTTTCTGAATCAAATAAAATTATCTTGTTAATGTTCGTGTCACTATGCTATAGTGGCAAAGTTGCTAGGTGACGATATTAGTGAATTAAGTTCGAAACTTGTTGGCATATCTTTTCCGTTCTTGTGTATTCTATTTTCCATGGATAAGATAGAAATTAAGTATTGCTCGTGTGTTCTTGTGTTTCATAGCACACATATTGCCATCATACAATCTTTATCATTCTACTACATAAATATTGTTTTCATCTCGAGAAATCGAAACCTTCCGACTCAAACCTCCAAGATGCTTATTATAAATTGATAAATGCTTAGGTCCAATTTCCTGTTCTTTGTCTCGAAGCGCTTGGAGTAGTAGAAAAAACATTTAGAATAAGAAATATTTCTCCGCACGACAAAGGAAAAGAGAAAAAGAAACCTATTAGCACCAAATTCTTTATTGATGGATTCTTTTTGTTCTTCCGCTGCTATTTTTCATGGATGAGATATAAATTAAACACTAAGATTTGTAAACATATTTCCTGATACACAGAGATCGTCATTGTACAATTTTATCATTTTACTACATAAACATTTGTTTTTTACTAAGAAATCATAATCTTCGACTCAAACCTTCGAATTACTTATTATACATAAGTAAATGCGTAGGTCGAATTCTTATTCTTTGTCTCAAAACATTTGGAGGGATATAAAAAACATTTAAAAAAAAAAGCTAATGCTTACCCCCACAAAAGAAAGAAAGAGAAAATGTGAAAACGAAAAGCGGGAAGGACATCTCCATCACTAGCCATTACAAAGTAAATCTTAGAAACAAGAATCTATCACCACTTCGAAGAATTAGAAGTAGATCCCCATTTTGTCGGGATATTAACAAAACCATCACCTAAGATATGCGAGAACTTGAATGAAATGGACTTCAAAACTGTAGACTTTTCTCTCAGCGAGTCATCAATCTTCAAGAAACTAAAGACTAATTCAGCAGAGGCAAAATAATACTCTAAAAAAATCACATGCAAACCATAACGAGGCTTAGAACTCTATAAAAACATAAGGAACTCCCTAATATTCCACATTCATTGAGTTATCAACGCCTGAGGGAGTAGCAAAACAACCGCTGACTAACTCGATTATAATTTTGATTTTTTTTTCCACAACCTACAAAGCTTGGTTACGTAAAGAACAACCATTCATTAATCTTCCTCTAAATAACAACCGTTTTTAGGACTGTTTTGTATTTTCACACGCATTACAACTTTTTTTTCCTAATGATAAACTTTAAGAATTGTTCTTCTAAAAAATGTTTTAACGTGAGTTTTTTTATGTGATTATGGTGGTTATAAACAATTACTTGGATATTTGGCCAATTTTTTCCCGGTAAGTATTCTAAAAGAATAATTATTATAAAAAAGTAATATCGTCGTAATCTAAGATTGTTTCCACAATATCACGCCTGTTATAATCCTTAGGTAGAAATCTCCTATGGTAGTTTATTTATTAGGATCCATGGGCTCTCTATATAGACAATATCTCACATGATTTATGCATTTTACCCCCTACAGCTTATCTCAAAGACTCTATTGCCTCTTTCCTTCCACAAGTGCCACAAGATAGCATAATTGACCTCCTAGACTTCTCTATATCTCCCTTTGAGATTTTTCATTTCTCTATATCTCCCTTTGAGATTTTTCATTTTCCTGATGAACAAACCCAAGCAACCTTAAAAGCCTTCATAAAATGACTCCACACCTCAAATGCATAAGAGCAATGTAAAAATAGATGGCCAACAGTCTCTTCCTCCTCCTTGCATAAAGTGCATAAATCACTTTGGACATCGACTAGAATAGGCAAAGAATTATGGAAGTTAGGCTAGAACATCAAACTAACATTAGTCATTAGACGAAACTCCTTTTTTCCACAAGAACTTCTCAAAGGCGCAAACTTTCTCCTCCTTATGTTAATGATACGTTCCTCTTATAAAACTTTATATTCCTATATAAAATAGCATAATCCAAAATGTCAAACATCATCATTTACCAATCTCAATTTCAATTGTTAATTTTCAACTACTGATTTTCAATGCAGTAGATGTTGATGTTATACGTCTCGGATTATATTTATTTTCGGTAAGAATGTGGATTTTTTATAAAAAAAATATATCGTCAAAACATTAACAAGAGAATTATTTCCGACAGAGAGTTATAGTTGAAAAAATGACGCAAATCATACGAGATTGTGTCTATACAAGAGTCTCCAAGATTAAAACAAGACAACGAGGAAAAAACTACTACTGAAGAACTGCATGCCATCCTCAATGTAAGAAAGGGCCTGCTGATTTGTTGTGGTGATATTGGTGAACACAAAACTGAGCACAACAGAGGATGATGGGATATGAGAAAGAAACAGACAATTAATAACTCCAGTCATGATGCTTGAAGTAAATGCATAAAGAGTGAAGAGGAAAGGAAGAAAAAGAGTGTTTTTTTTTTTTGGGAACCACACTTCATTTATCTTTACTCTCCTTTTACCAATAAAATCCAAACAGCAGAATTTCTTGAACCCCCACCCATCTATCTTGCATCATCACATCTCATTTGTTGCCTTCCCAACCCTAAAGCAACGTTTTATCAAAGGATATCCCTTCTTTTCTTATTGCATTATATCCAAACAGAACAGATGGTTCATATATTTATTATAATATTATTAACTAAGCACAATGTAGTTAATATCGGATTTCGGTTTGTTTCTGTTGGGACCGAAACACTAGTACAATTTTGTACCGGGGAGATTTCGGTTCCAAATCTCGGTGCAATTTCGGTTTCAAATTTATACCTTATAATTTCTATAACAACCATTTTTCAGGCATTTCATCCACTAAAATATAATAAATATCATCAACCGTACAATTTCGTGATACACCAGCTATAGTTAGTGACAATTCAAAGTAACTAACATATCTATGCCAACGAATACTTCTTGGTTAGTGCTTTTTATCCTACCACATTTTCTTGATTCACTTGTTAGAGCTATCCTTCGGAATAAAAAAGAAAAAAAACTTGTTGGAGCTGCTCGTACCCAAATGAGTAGGTGTCATAAAACCCCAGAACAAGAGCGGTATTAAAATATGTTAACGCTTTAGATACTAAACCTAACCTAACGCTTCTTCTCCACCTCGTTATCACGGCCACCACCATCTCCACAGCTTTCTTTGTTACTACTTTCTTTTGTTATTCATAGTCTCCCACACAGAACATCCCCTATCAACATCATTAACTGTGAACACCAACTACAACAAACCGGAAAGTGATAATATGCATGTTTATGAGAGATCTTATAAAAATATAAGTGGAGGTTGATCTAGTATGATTTGATTTTGAAATTAATTAGGTTGATTGTTTGATGGGTTTTGTTAGAAACTCTTGTAGTCTTAATCTAATGCTTCTGAAAATTCTGCTTTCTTACTGAAATCGACGCGAGTACCTGTTTTCGTTCTTTAATCAAGTTTTCTAGTATAATTTTTAGCTCAATGCCCTGAAATTGAAACGATTCAAAGATTGAATCCCATAATTAATAACATTGAATGGTAATTTCCGAAAGAATTTTGATGTTTTTAGTGATTTAATTTTGCTGATTTATGCGGTAATTTTTTTTTTACAAGCGAAAGCGAGACTACCGATTTTCTCGGAATTTAGTACTTCTCGGCCGGCATAACCGAGATTTTTTTGGAAATCTCGTATCGGCGATATCTACCATATCGCCAGCCATACCTCCGGAACCGAGAATATCGGCGGAATCTCGACCGAGATGGTCGAGATTGACTACACTGATCACGCATCAAAGTTTTACTTAAAAAAAGACCCTTTGCCGCCTTGTTGTCCCCGGAGTTGGTGTGTAAATGTGTACTGTCACCTACTTGAATAGAATAATCAATACAGTTTTGAAATAATTCCCCTAAAAAGTTGTATGCTGCAAAGCAATATCGTGACTATCAAATTAAGATCAACTTTTGTTTACGATGAATGAGTACTCAAACCAAATAAATATTAAACCTAACAAGGGATTGGGGCCATTGGGTTAACCTAACGGTCTAAAACAAGTTAAACTAATAATAGAATCTGTACAGTCGGTATCACTGTAGTTCAGTGATAAAGTCAATGGGTGCTTATACCAGTGATCGATCAAAAAGTATATTTATATATAGAAAGGTAAATAAATTTTTCCTAGGATAGTTCTCATTTTCATAATATGGGATGGGGATACTGTATAAGCGGGAGTGACGCCATTTGAGCGATTTGTATTATAGTTTACCGGTTAAAAAAACAAATGATTTTTTTTTTGGTAATTTAACATTCATTAATGGAAATCATGATTACATGGATTTTAAGTACATCAAATTCAAAAAGTAACAAAAAACAACACGCTTGTAGCCATACGTGATTGAAAATTCCGACAAGGAAAAGAAAAGGAATTCCAAATACTGACCTAATAAAAGAATGCAAGAACCGATTGAATCGGAGAGAAGAAGGTCTTCACAATATTTATGGACCATTTGATAATCTGAATCTGGTGATGTACTTGAATAAACATATAATCAAGATCAAGTAACCATTAAAATAAAAGAGAATCACCATGAAGGTGAAGAGAAGAACCTGTATCCGGCAAACAAAGCAAAATTAAAACCCTAATAAGAAAGAATATCCTTTTATTATTGTTTTGGGGTAAAAACTGATTCTGCTGGTTTTGGTAAATTTGGGTGTATTGATGAGAAGCGAATTCAAACCTTAAACAAATGCACTGCATGGGAGTACTTTAGATTCGAGAGATCAATCTGTACAATCCTGGCCTAAACCAAGAAATGGCCGTTCCAGTCTTGCTTCGGTCACAAAGTGAAGGAAAAGGGTTGATCTTAGGGAGGGAAGCGAAGAAGGTGTTGAGATCAGAATGGTTAACTCTGAAGGTGTGGCTGTTTTATGACTTGTATCAGAATATGGAACTGGCTTGCGGAATGTAAGCTATCAGTTTTTGGTATTTTTTCTGGATACTTGTGTTGATAACCAAAACTGTGGTGTTTTTCGAAATAGGTTCCTATTTATACAAGTCATTGAGCACCCTTGATCTCATAGGAAGCGGAGACAGTTAAGTAGTGGAGAAGTGGGGTTATGTAGAAGCGGTTTACCATCACGTTCCCATTGTGAGGGAAAACTGGTCAGCCTTACACCCACTATCCTCTTACTGCTATGTAACCTTCCGCTCTTTCCTGACACTTTTTTGTAATGGGCACATTGTACGCCACACGCTGTAAACCGCCAAACCAATACCCTGATGAGTATCCCCCAGTTTGTGACATGTTTGATGTCTCGAGTGTTTCGTGGAAAAATGTGCAACAAGTTACTGAGTGGGTCTAATGTGCGAGACCTAGTTATTCTGACCAATCGCACGTAAGCTAGGCAGCATAATGGTATAGTGGCGCCTGCACAGTGGCACAGTGGCAATGTGGCGCCTGTTAGTGGCACAATGTCAATGTGGCACCTGTTAGTGGCACAATGGCAATGTGGCGCCTGTTAATGGCTAAGTGGCGAGGTGATGCCTGCCAATGGCATAGTGGCAAGGTGGCGCCTGCCAATGGCAAGGTGGCACCTGCCAATAGCGTAGCGGTCTAAGTGGCACCTGCTACATCTTGGCATATCGATGTTGGATCCAAATATGGCTTAATGATATTAGCTCTAGTTGCCACATCGAACTTAATGGCTAGGTGATGCTATTTGGCATGGGGCGGCGTAATGGCCTTGGCCAAATTAGGGTTTGGCATAACAAAACCCTAAGTGGCGCGGCACGGCGGCATCTTGGCAAATACTGCCTCAAAGATACCATGGTAAGGCCATAACGTGAGCATGTCCATGGACGATCATGGGTAATCATAATATGGCGCGAGCGCCATTCTTTAGGGTCTCCTGGGTCCCACATGGCTTGTGGCATGTTGTGGGCCCAGAGTGGCATAATTGGGCCATGACTAGAAAAATATGGTTTCCCTTTGGCTTGACCAAAGCCATTGGCATATGAATGCCTCGGAATGACATGGCCTGCCAACTGGCTTACTGGCGCGATTTGGCAGGTTGGCTAGCCAATTGGCATGGCGCCTGAGGTGATGGCTAGATGTGGTTTGGAATGGTTCGTATGTAATTCCAATACTTTGGCGCGGATTACAGGCGTGTCGCTTGCGGTGGCATGGTGATGCCTGTTTGGTCGTGTTGGGAAGCGACTAAACTTAATAAATCAAGTGGTCAAATCGTACGGCCACAATTGTTTTTTGGGGACTGGATTGGGCCGTCTAGATTAGATTCCTAATGGAATTAGGCGCATCGACCCACCAACTTCCAACTTTATTAAAAGTGTGTGCGGCGGGTTTTGAGCGATCTGATTGGTTGATGGGAGAGAGGGCCGGCAAGAGAAACATGGATCGTGGCCAACGGCCACAGGCTGCACCCATTGGGGCGGATTGGCCGGCTATGTGGCATGGCCACACCTCCTTTGTCACTGCTCCTGTTTGCCACCGTTCCTCTTTTGTTTCTTGTTTTCTGGTAGGATTTTGCTCATACTAGCTCCATGGCGGATCCGTTTTCTAGCTTACCTAGGTCTGGCCTCGACCAATAGGGTTCGAGATATTTGCACAAGGCGCAAAATACCTAATTTTACCAATTAATTAGGCCAAAAACTTGAATCTCGTGAGTTATCACAAAATTGAACAAATTTAACAAATTATGCGTGTTGACACAAAATTCTTTTATTCTCAAATAGCAGTTAGCGCGTCTTCTGATTGAGCATTTTCATGCAGACCTTAATTTTGATACTTAGGGAAATTCATGCTACTCAGCTGCGAGTGAACACTAGTTGTCATGTCATACCAATACTAAGGGTTCAGCTGGGGAACATAGCATTAGTAAAATACTCAATAAACCATACACTAATGAGTAATGCAGGCGAGAGTTTCACAGAATATTTGGGATTGTTGCTACATGCACCATTCTGAATAAATATACTGAATTGCTCAATACATGTGTGAGTAGAGAGGCCCGGGCACTCGTTACTTTTAAATGGCTCAGTCCTTTTGCAGACGGCGCATTAAATACAGGGTTTTACAATTTTAGCCCTGAACTAAAAACCACCATCAACAATTATAAAACTAAAACTAAGATCCTTGTTCAGATCTAGCCCCAAATGAACTAGATCTGAGCAAGAAGATGAAGTTGGATTATTATTTTTTCCCTTTGAAGAAGGGGAGAGAGGGGAGATGAAAAGGTAGTAAGTATAAGAATGGAATTCATACATCTCTAATTCACCACCAACCATACGTTGTTTTTTTTTTTTTCAAAATAAAATAAAATTTAAAGCAAAGGTTATATTAAAGTTTAAACCTCAAAGGAGGTCTATTACCTACAAGCCAAGGTAGCTAGGAAAAGAAAGAGAAAATTCCCTCATCCCAATGCTGATCCCCCATCCCGATGCTGACGAGTTTCGAACTCAGATCGCTGGTTTCATTACCCAACGATTTTACCATAGTAACATCTGCACCACCAACCATATGTTATTGATTGATATATTTATGGAAAGGTAGATAAAGGAAAAGTCCATCGGATAACCACCCTACCCTCTCTCCTCTCTCACTCCCCCAACAAAAGAAAAAAGCTCTCTCGCCGGAAACACCACCTGCTCAGATCTGGTCCGTTTTGGGCCGGATCTGAGCGGGATTTTCATCTCCTTTTATTACTTTTCACTAGATCTTTGTTATAGTAGGTTTATTGATGTTTATCTCTTATCATTTGATAGAGTGCGTCTATGTGCACCCCCACTAAACCAGGGGTGCACATTCCTCCCTTATTTATTGGTTAGATCTTAACCCTGGTTTATTATCTTGTTTTTAGTGAAATTGGAAATATTACCCTACTTCTCTCTTCTCTCTACACTTATCTTACCTTTTCAGAAAAGAAAAACCTCGATCCAAATTACAGTCAAGTGATTATAAATCTCCGATCAGATTAAAAAAAAAAAAAGTAACGTCATTGTGAGAGGAATGACTTACAGACTACAAGAGACTACAATAACTAATTTGGTTTTGAAAATTAATCATTAACCAGTTCTTTCTCGCTTACTGTTATGCCCGTAACTCCCTAAACTCAACTCAAGTATTGACGTTTATAATCTTTCCTTTTTTTTTCTTACCATTTCATTGTTTTGTATTACTATATCATGTATGGTAATAAATTTTTCAACCAATGGGTATCTATAATATTCGTTACGAATGTCTATAATTTTTGTTTTTGTTTTTGATTGATCCTGATTTTACATTGTCAAAACAAAAAATTGGTCTTACTCTTCTACAAAGAGATGAATCAACCAAGAAGAAGGATTAATGAATGTCGAATTCAAGAAGAAATTTGGGAAGAAAAAAATGGTTGGTGTTATCAATATGATTGTATTTGGTAATACAAAAAGATTAGAACCAGATCCGATCTAGTTTCATCATCTTCTCCTATATTACTTTTTAACTGAGAGAGAGAGAAAAGATGATTTTGTGCCCAATTTTGTTGATATTACCATCTTCCCTTGTCAACGTGGCCTTTAATTTCTAAGCATTAAGAACGATTGACTAGAGTTAAGATCTGACCAATAAACAAGGGAGGAATGTGCACCCCTGGTTTAGTGGGGGTGCACATAGACGCACTCCATTTGATAAGTTTTGTGCACCTTTATGGTGATTTTATCTCCTCTACTAGAGAGGTTTATCTCGGTTAAAATGGTCGTTTTTGGGTACTATGGGTTTTAAAATCACTTGAGATGCATTCCAACGACGAGATCTTCATCATTTTTGTCTCCGGCGACGGAATTTTCACTGGAATCTTCATCCTTGGATTATCCGGCGACGGAATCTTTAACAATGATATTCTTGACGACGGAATCTTCATCACAAGTTTTAAGAGATTTGAGCAAATCACTCCAACTTTAGGAGCATTTCTTTATGAAGAAGAAAGACAAACAAAATGGTTGGAATTTAATTCCGATAAAAACCATTATTCCACCGATTCAATCGGTTCTTATTCATGCTTGTAAACGTCATGTTCCATTAATCCTTCTATTTCTCTTGTCGAATATTTCGGTGTTGTACTAGTATGGCATGTTCTTGTTACTTGGTATTCTCTAATTTTCCATTTTAAATCCAATGTAACCTTGAATACGGTATGAATAATTTTTCCTGGGATAATTCTCATTTTCATGATATGGGAAGGAGGATATCATATAAGCGAGAGAGTGATGCCATTCAAGCGATTTGTAGGACCCTAACAAAATATAGGGGATCCTCGGTAAATTTAAAATCATAGTGACAAAAATATCGAATAAAAAAACTTGTATAAAAATAATCTCTGTAAGGCTTGAACATGGAATCTAGATACCATAAAATAATTATTTTTTATTGCATTGGAAATAACTTGTAAGTAAAACAATAACATTTAGTTTTGAATATGAAAACTAACATTAACATATATGCAAAAACGAATTTGGGTGCCCTATGATTTTTGGTCCTTGGGCCGTCGACTAGCACTCTTATGCTGGAAAATATAAATCTATATGATCAAGTTTATACACGTTCTTTGTACATTGTATCGATGTGATACCGGTGTTCGCAACCGAATCAAATAGGAAAGGATAAAATGTAATCTTTTTTAATTTTTCTTTTTGGCACGATCAGCGGTGGGATTCGACCCCCTAACTTATAAATTAGGAGATCGAACTTTAGCCAATTGGACTATTTCCCATTGGTTTAAAGGATAAAATGTCAGGATTACACTTATATGGATATAGTTAGATGTGTATAAGTACAACTAGAATGACAACTTTTGTTGAGCAATCAGAAGGCCTATGGATTTATCAAAGTGGTGAAATAAAATGCAACTGAAAAAAGAATAAAAAAGAAGAAGAAAGAAAGTAGGTGAACACTCTCCATTTTGATAAATCCATAGGCCTTCTCAAAGTGTTCACGACACAAGGAGACTTTTGGAGACACTGGGAAAGATACCTTAAACAAACAACATACATGCGTATATAAATATAAATACTAGGACAAAAAGCTTATCCATATTTCCCATGTGTCTGTACAACCACATTGTTCATTCTCCATCACCCCCATTCCTCAAATCCTCCTCCCCAGAGATTTTTTTTAGGTCCAAACAGTGAGTAGTTGTAACGAATTGTTTGCTCTCTTAATTGAGCAACTTACACATGACAGATATTGAGATTGAGTTTGTTCAGGTCTGTCTATAAGACAATAATAAATAAAATATTAATCAAACGCCAATACAAATTAGGTCACATGCCCACATGATATTAGACCCCTCCATATGCTAAAAATATATGTTTTCAAATGAAAAAGTTTGTTATCATTGAATTTACCGATGATTCTGTCAATTCAAAAGCAATCCTATTCCAATACCAAAAACTAGCAAAAGAAATTCACTATCATTTTGTTGAGTTAAATTAGCAGTTAACAGGCCCCAATCAGATTTCTTGGTGGGCCATTCATAAGGCTCGTAAATTAACTTCCTAAGGTTCATTTCTATTCTGGCAAACTTACATGCACAGGGCACGTTTGGGCATATGGTCAATAAAAACACCAACTACCGCCTTTCAATTTTTCTGTTGTTTCGAAAGTGGGGACCTATTTCGTACTTGGGAAATTTTTATGCCCAGTCAAGAACACAAAAGAACAGATCAGACCAGACCAGACCAGACATTGATCACATACCCCAACTTCATGGCAGCTTTTGTGTTATTAAGACTTTTTATTGGTCTACCACTACCAGGTTCATCCGAAAACAAGTCAAAAACTTAAGAGAAGTGGGAAAAGAAACATACTATGGGCTTGGGCGCAAATATTACACAGGAATAGAAACTTGGGTTGCAAGTGACTGGGCTCATAAAAAATTGAAAACTGAAAGTGGGAAAGTTTGGAGGTTGTGTGATTAGATCAAGGGCTATGGGTAGTCTTCACTTAGAGACTAACTAGTTCATATGAAGGAGGGAAGCTACTGTGCAAACTTTTACGAATTTGATGAATATAAGAGTACGCGGGAGATGGTATGCCGTGTATGTTGCTTTTTCACCTCACACGGCACTTTGTGTGCCGTGTATATAGCTTTTCTTTCACACATGGCACTTTATCTGCATTATACAATGTATTTCCCCCCATACGGCACTTCGTGTGCCGTGAATGTTCTTTTTCATCCCATACGACACTTAGTCAGCCGTTTATGCTCCTATTCTCACACGACTCTTTGTATGCCGTCTAGTGTCTCACTACCACTCACTCTTTCAGCTAAACGAGTGCTTGAAAGTCTTGGGGAGGGAGTGGTGTGAAAGACCCCCACAGCAGGGTATAATTTAATCAGATCGGTAGTCCCCTCCTTCATTTGAAGGAGTGTCACTACCCATAGCCCTTGCTCTTAGAGAGGTTGTGTGATTAGAGTATTGCATTCAATTTACGTCTTCTACCGAATCGCTATCAAATAAGGTTTAAAATCCATATTCAGACCTAAGTGAAGAAATCCATCCCATTGGGTAAAGGAGTACAAGCATGGAAACAATCATGAAGTTTTTATGTTTAGTTGGGATACCTGGAGAAGAATACAGTAAACTATAGTTTATCAAAGAGGACTCACTACTGCAATTATAGAAGAGGAAAAGATGGTTCATCCATAGCGAACAACAGTACAGTTAAAAGAACGAGCAAAAAAAACTTATGCATCTTGGTTCGACTTTTCAGTATAATAATCATGAATTAAGAGCTTTGCGAATCGGCGAATTTATGAGTAAAACTCAGTAAAAAAAAGTTCTTCATTTCCCCCTTTTTTACTTGTTTCCATGACCATCCAGTAAATATCTTTTGAATTTGAGGACTATAATTAATAAATTATGATTATCGAGAAAAAACAAAATTTAATCAAGACATGAGATTTAACATGGTTCGGTCAACCTACAATTAAGAACGAAACCTCGAAGGGCAAAATTTTATTGATCACTAGATTTAATGGTACTGGGATGATTTACAATTACACCGGCACTCTTTATTTATAAAGAAATAATTAAGTATAATCTTATTCGTGAGAATATATATTGACAAACTAGAATATATCTTCATTAATTAGAATAGAAAATATAGGAAATTAACTAGATACTTGCATGCTTCAGAAAAGATTTTTTTTTTAGATAGTTTTATCAAGAAAACTATCTAAATAACCTCATATATTTTATTCTGGGAAACTTGATTTAATCTCCGTCGATCTTCTAATAGCTAGATTGAGTTTTGAGTCTTGACCACCTCGATATTCATATTGGTCAATATATTTTAAGTACCCCCCGCAAGTTGGACACAAAGAAAATCGAAGTGTTCAACTTGGACATTGATTTAATGGATACAACTCGATTAAAGGCGACAATTTTTAGGATGAATAAGGCACAAAATCATTCTTTGAAGTAAAAAAATCACAAGAATAAGGAATTAGGAAGAGTCATTATCTATAAAAGAGTTATTATCCTTTATATATAAGGTAAAAGAACATCATCAGTTACAGATAAAGAAATATATATGAGATATTACCCGTTTTAGCTTTCTTGAAATGCCATTAAGGCACCAGATATCTTTACCAACTCCTTAGCGATATCCAAGTTAGACATGCCATAGACATCCAAGTTTATGTTATTTCGTAGCACAAATCCAAGCTCATCTCCATTGCTCAAATCAAGCATTGACTGTGTTGATAAAAAAATAACATCAATTGAGAAAACAGAATGAACATCACTTGGATATTAATACACTTTTTCAAATATATTGAAGCGTATGACCTATGTTAGACATAGCTCGGTTGAACCCACCAAGTGTTGGTTAGAGTTTAGTATCAAAACTTGTCTAGACGTACAAGTATTACTCTGAAGACCTGAAGAAAGTAAAGAAGTAACGACTGCAACGAAGTCATCATCCTTCCTCTTGAGGTTAGTAATATCAACTTGATCTTGTTTCCAATCCTGACGTATCTTTCAAGTCACTTTATATTGAAACCATAACGAAGTTATATTTATAATACTCTAGTGATTAGACTTGTTCATAGCGTTACGATCAAAGTATCACGGAAATATATTACGAAGTATAAATGCTTATCTTTTGGAACTTCGTAAATACGACATCAACATAACCTATGTATTTAGTTACTGGATTAAGTGTAGAATATAAGTGTGATTTCATCCTAGAAAATTATGTATTATTACATTAGTTTAAGAAAGTATATTTATGTACTTGTTTCATAATTGAAAGGGAAATCATGAATGTGTTGGTCCGGTTCTTTATTAAATATCTTTTGGATGACTAATACTAGATGACAAGGTAGAACCTATCTTGACTTATGTTGAGAATTGAGGTTGAAAACATTGGGGGTACCGAAATACACCACCAACTTTTCCGTAGGAAATATGTATGGACAAAGTCAACACAACTCCGAGAGTTAAAACTCAATCAAGGAAAGTGTCTAGAGTTATATCTCTATCTCTCTTGTGATTAGAACGTTTACAGAATTGAATCCGTGAACCTAATTACAAAGAGAGTTCTTGGACGGTGCCAAAGACCAATATCCAAGGATCAATCAAGTCGTTTCCAACAAAACTAGGTCGGACGTATCTACTCTAATTGATCAATGCACATCCTGTGATATTTCAATTATAAAGATAAACAATATAATGCGGAAAAACAAATAACGCAGACACCAGAAATTTTGTTAACGAGGAAACCGCAAATGCAAAAAAAAACGGGACCTAGTCCAGATTGAACACCAAACTGTATTAAGCCGCTACAGACTCTAGCCTACTACCAATTAACTTCGGTCTGGAATGTAGTTGAGCCCTAAAAGGTATCCCATTGATTAAGGTACAGTCGCGCTCCTTGCGGCTCTTGATTCCCAGCAGGACTTTGCGCAAGTGATTCCCTTAAATGACGTCACACCAACTAAGAGTTTCTTCAACTCAATTGAAGACTTTAAACCAAATCTGCCTCCCACAGATTAAGCCTATAATTGATTTCCTGAATTACGATCGAAACAGATGATTAGATCAAATGTAGGATCAAGGTGATGAAAATCGATAGAAATTTGACAGAAGTATAGCTATCCTCAAAATCCGGACTTATGCAACCCGAAGTGCAGCCTAGATTATTATTCACCTCACAAGTATAAAATTTGCGGAATCGCAAAGTTTGAGACGAAAAGAACTTTTTGATTCTATTTATCTTGTTCAAGTGATAAATCACCAATCGAACAAGATCAAGATACACAAGTTATCAAGATAAAAGATAACTGGACCTGGCTTCACGAATCCCAATAAAGTCTTTGATAGTTGCTAAACCCTAAAAGGGTTTCTGGAGAGGACGACTCTAGATACAACTAGGACACACCAAAAAGTAGTGTCAGGATTCAAAGATACCAGTTGCCAAGAGTTCCCCTTATATAGACATTCAAAGCATGGGTTGCTTTAGGTTTAGGCTAAGATAACTTTGGAACCAAGCAAACAATATTCACCGTTAGATAAAAACTTTGAATCTTATTCACATAAACAAGATATACACTATGGTTAGGTAAACCGTAACCGAACCGTGTACAAAGACTATGTCCAACGTGGTTAGCCGAAACTAGCCGATTTGAACATAAAAGCTTAACATCCATTTTCATGAACACAAAGACATTGATTTTGAGTCACAATTATGTGATCAAATAAGTCTAGTTTATTTACTCGTTCCGGAGTTCACATAACCTTTTCAGTTTGAGTACCGGTTTGGGTACTTAACTAGTTCTAGAACATATAATTGTATTGGTTCGCATACCGGTTTGAATACTTTAACCCGGTTCCCTTACCACAGTTCCAAAATGGTTTGCATAAGAATATTCATACCTATCCGGATCATGAAACAAACAAATTTTCCCATGATGTGCATACGAATATACGTATCACACAAATCTGAAAGTCGATATATAGCTACTCCGCTACATGTACAAGTACATGTAATACGGCTTCAGACATATAACATTTTTTTAAGTTTGTAAGACTAATAACATTGTCTTGTATTCCCAATATAATATAGTAGTTCTATATTTCTCTAAATCAATTAGAAACATTCCCGAATAACATCAATGACACATATCACTGTTCCAGGCTATTTTCGAATGATTAACTTGAATCTTGATTTGGTTCTGAACAATAAATTTTTCTCCACCGAAATTGATCAAGTATGAACAAATATTCATTAAGCTTAGTCATTATATTTCAAAAAATTCGTAAACTAAATAACTAGTTCTCGACTCAAAATTCTTGTCTATGCAAGCTAGTCTAATTAGTTATGCGACAAACGTCTCAAGGATAGAAAAGTAAATATAACTTGAGAAATAGGTGGTTCAGTCTTCACTTACCTTTTGTTGATGAAGTTCTCCAAAAGCTTTGGTTGATCTTCGCCTTCAAACGGTAGACCCGTAGAACGCAATGATGATTGTTGTAATGTCTGTTTCTCAACTACATCTTCTATCCTAATCCGAGACTTAACTAATTGTAGACTAGAAATCAAGATATAGTTTTGAAAACTAAATTTGACAACAAGCTTGAGATGACAACACTTGTGAGTTCGACAGAGCAATGCTCTAACATCTTTAATCTTATCTTTCATGTTACAGTAATTCTTCTACATCTCTGCATCATTTTATCTTCATCTTTTGCAAAAAAAAACTTTCGTAAGTTTTATTATGTGTAACTAATATCTTCTGTTTTCTCTAATATGTTTTTACAACTGGAGTTATCTCTATTGGCATTTTGCCTTTTTGTATATTGTGATTATGGTTTTTGCCGAGCTTGTTATCATTCGTTTGAAGAAAAAGGAAATCTATGTATGAATTGCTGGTATGTGGTGGAGGAAGAATTATACCCGATTCAACTTTATGAGTTACAGCATTGATGGAGCCTGCAATTCCCTCAATTCAAATTTTTTGAAATTAAAAAAAAAAACAGTTTCTTTCCAAAAATCTGTTTCTTTTTCTTTTTCTGGTCAACTTCCAGCTACACTACTTTCCTTGTGAAAACAAATCTTCTTTCATTCGGTTTCAATGAGAATAGCCAAAATATACAGTTTAGTAATACACGTATATACTTTCCTAACCCTAATCAATATATCATCTCAAAGAAAACAATATTTCCTTTTCATTCTCAAAACAAAAATCCTAATACTTATACAGTTTCAACTATGTAAGGAGAAAGTTCTATTCAAGTTGGTGATTAAGTTAATAAGTTAAAGCAGACTGCTTTGGACTTGTGGTGATACAACAGAAATAGTGGTTTGTTCTTAATCAGCTGACAAGGAACGTCCAAGTTAGACAGGCTACAAGAACATCATCAGTTACAGATAAAGAAATATATATGAGATATTACCCGTTGTAGCTTCTTGAAATGCCATTAAGGCACCACATATCTTCACCAACTCCTTAGCAATATCAATATCCAAGTTAGACAGGCCATAAGCATCCAAGTCTATGATATTGCGTAGCACAAATCCAAGCTCATCTTCGTTGATCAAATCAAGCATTGACTGTGTTGATAAATCAATAGCATCAATAGTGAAACCAGAATGAACATCACTTGGATAATAATACACTTCTTCAAATGTATTGAAGTGTATGACCCCTGTTAGAGCATAGCTCGGTTGAACCCACCAAGTGTTGGTTAGAGTTTAGTATCAAAACTCATCTAGAGCCACTTGATTATTTACTATAGTCGACTTCGTTTAGGTTAGACTAGAAAGTATAGGAATGTTGAGACATACAATTATTACTTTGAAGACCTGAAGAAAGTAAAAAAGTAATGACTGCAACGAAGACATCATCCTTCCTCATGAGGTTAGTAATATTGACTTGATCTTGTTTCCATTCCTAATGTATCTTTCAAGTCACTTTATATTGAAAACATAACATGCGAAGTTATATTTATAATACTTTAGTGATTAGACTTGGTCATAGCGTTATGATCAAAGTACCAAGGAATTATATTACGAAGTATAAACGCTTATCTTTTGGAACTTCGTAAATACGACAGCAACATAATCAATGTATTTAGTTACTTAATTGTGTATAAC
Source organism: Papaver atlanticum (assembly GCA_023531105.1). Lineage (NCBI taxonomy): Eukaryota > Viridiplantae > Streptophyta > Magnoliopsida > Ranunculales > Papaveraceae > Papaver > Papaver atlanticum. The sequence continues at coordinate 1,586,964 of JAJJMB010008919.1, read as the reverse complement.
ATAAGTGTGATTTAATCCTAGAAAACTATGTATTATTACATTAGTTTAAGGAAGTAGATTTATGAACTTTTTTCATAGTCGAAAGGGAAATCATGAATGTGTTGGTCTGGTTCTTTATTGAATATCTTTTGGATGACCAATACAAGATGACAAGGTAGAACCTATCTTGAATTATGTTGAAAATTGAGGTTTAACCGTTTATAGCCTATAATGTGTAGCAAGGTGTGACCGATCACAAGCTACATTGGGAAGTAAGTTGTAATCGGTCACAAATTACTTTGGGAAGCAAGGTGTAATCGATCACAAGCTACTTTTGGGAAGTAATGTGTAACCGTTCACAAGATACTTTTGGAAGCATGGTGTAACCAGTCACAACCCATCTTGGGGAGCATGGTATAACTGGTCACAACTTATATTGTGAGTCTTGGTAGAACCGATCCCAAGAGCAAAACCGAGTTTCCAAACTTCACACATCTCTTCATGGTTGTGTGTGAATTGGGAATTAGGGTTTACTAAGAGAAGCTTCTAGATGTCGACATTATTTAAACATGTATATAACTCTTATCATTAATTTTTCAAAGATATTCCTTGATGATCCCATACCAAAATATTGAAAAGCATTTAATTATGATTTTCATAATATATGTTTTAATTACCAGCAATTAAAGCATATTCTCTAGAAAAGATTATTAGTTAATGTGCTACACTAATAATAGAAATTTTATAAGAGAGATTTCGAAAATATTGGTTAACATTTATTGGAAATAGGAAAAACGAAATTAGGTACTTTAATGAATATCTTGAGAATATTTTCGGTTTTGGGATTTCCTTGTTGTCCAAACAACCTTGGTCTATAAATACTTGAGTTTGCATTTCTTGCAAACTATCCTAAGAGCCAGGCAAACTTCATTCATGTTGTTTCTGGTAGAGCCGACTACTCAGAGAGGAAAGTACCCTAATTAGGCGAAATCTCTTACAACCGCTCGTTTAAAGACTTATGTGGGATCAAGAAGCTCTACGAGTACTGTTGGTGGGAAACTAGATAATTGCATTGTTATTTTAGTTTTCGATTATTGATTTGATTGACTAACGGTTGTTGAAACTTTGATTGCACCTAGTTTGATTATTCTTGAGAGCCTTCTCTTCTGACATAAGGGTCACTCAAACTAGATCAAAGTATTGGCGGGATCTCTAGAACCATTTGCGGATCTAAAGACATCTTGTGATAATCCATTGTTAACAGACTCCGTTCTGTGCATGATTGATCACAAGAGGATTCAAGTTTGTGTTGAGCAGGTTATTGAGAAGGTAATTGTAGATTTGAAGACAAAGAAGATTTTTTATTAGTTTTCGTATTGTGAATTTGTGCACACATCTCGATTGGCTGGGATCCGAATCAGATTAGATTTATCTAATCAGAAAGTCGTATTTATTAGCAACTATCATTTGGTGATATTTTTCAATATCTGAATATGATAGTTGTGAATCTGAATCTAAGTTACTGATTCGGATTGATCTTACCCGTCAAAGGAGTTTATTAGTTTAAACAGAAGAGCCTTTATCAACAACTAAAATATATCTTTCACCAAAGATTGAATAAAGTGGTTACCAAACAGATTTATTCATTTACTGTTTGGAATACAAACCAAAGGAGTGGTGATTCACGTGTGTGACTCTAGAAGTCGAAAACGCAGGGATATCGAGGAAACTAAGTAGCTAGGGTTAGTTGATAAGCACGTAGGTGCTACATTTTATACCCATATTTATATTAGCTAGGACTCGATATTTTGGCTAATAATATTGTTTTAGTGCTTTTGTAGAAAGTACAATCAAATTCGATCATCCGAAAGAATAGTAGCTAAATGGAAGCTAAAGACGCGACATAAACATCTATAGTGCTACTACTCTAATCAAGAGAGAGAGCCCACTATGACTAGTTATTTTAGCATGTCTCATATTTTCCGTGTCAAGCACCTAAATGCACTAAGAGCAAGAAGTGGCACGTGGCCTTCCTATCATCACATTTATGTGGAATCTCATTTCTTTATGTAACAAAAGAAACTTTCATTTCCTAATGAAAGCAGGTGGTGCTCATCTTGTAAAAAGAAAATGGTGCTCAGATGGTCCGGTAGTGGTCTTGATGCCGAGAACTGGATGGGCTTTTGGAATCGAATGAAGGATGGTTGCAGGTGATGATGGAATGATTTGTGTGATTGAGTTGTGTAAACACCCTTAAATTATCATAGAGTAATGTGGAGACTAATCCCAATAAACAGTACGATTATCTGGAAAACTTTGTCTCTCTCTGAGGGATTGCTCTGCTTTTATAGGCAAAGCCTAATATGGAAATACCGTACACGTGTACCCTAATACCTTTTCTAGTAAGTCTTATGTCATTAGCCGTACACGTGTACTATTACAGCTGGGGTTATTTAGGAAATCACTAGTTATCTCCTGAGGGCAAACCATTCGTGCCACGTCATCATTGCTGGTGACCTCGGCTTGTCACGCCATCGCTAATGGTGGCTTCGGCTAGTCATCATCCGAAGCCCCTATTCTAGTGTTCTAGGCTTTAGCCAAATCCATGTGCTTACATTAGCCCCCTGACTGTTTTGTCAAGACTTGCAGGCTTGGCAATCGGTCATAGCTTGTGTTAGAATACGTCTCTTGGATTATCGATTCGATGTGTCCTCTTGTCCTCTTGAACCCCCATTTTGGTTGCGACTTCGGATTTGAGTGTTGGCTGGAGCCCCCTTTCTCTTTCAGCTTTATTATTTTTTCCTCCTTGTCTCTTTTGGGATGGCGGTATTAACTCCTTGCTACATCCTCTTACCTTTTAGGCCTTAACTGACAGTTATTAGCCATAAGGCGTGATCCTTCTCCTGCCGCTTCATCTTTCCACTAATTGGCTGACACGCGTGTTTTCCCCTCAAGCGTTCCGACTTTTCGTCTTTCCAGTATCTTCTCGTATAAAATCCTTTTCCCTCACTTTCTTTTCTTTATTTCTCTTTTAAGTAATTTTCTTTCCCTTTCTCTTCTTCTTCTCTTCTCCTTTTTCCTTTCCCTTTTACCGTCTTCGGTACTTCAACTGATCTAGGTTCCAAGATGGAACCACAGATGTCTGGTGCTGGTAAATCGATATCTGCGGAGGATTCTGTGGCTATGAGGAAAACTCGTTTATTTGGTGTGGAATCGGAGGATAGTCCTAATTTTGGGTCTGTTTTCCAAGACAAGTTCATCTCTAAATTACGTGTTGTCGGATATCATACCATACACAACAGTTCAATGCTGTTAGCCCTCGAGGTTATCCCCCCTAAAATACTTCCCCTCGAGAATTTTCCTCGATTATGTATTGAGCGCGGGGATTATCGAGAGTCTCCCATAGAGTTTGTTTCAACCACTCTCGTGAGTCATGAACGGTCTTCATGGAAGCATTACATTTTGTCGAAACCACAACATTTACGGCGCATTCAGGAGCTTAACATTGAGCATTCGCTAGAACTATCCGTTCATCAGAGTATCTTTCGTACTAACAAGGCCCTTTCTCCAGCTTGTCTTCGGTGGGTTGATGGTGTGCATACTTTAATCATTGCCTGGGGGAAGGCTTCCCCTACATTGGAAGACGTCGTTGCCCTCACAGGGTTACCCATTCACAGTCTCACAGTTTCGAAGAGGCCGACCCCAAAGGTCGTATGAATGATGCAGATTCGGAGTTGTATAAAGTGTTGGTGGGAGTTCAAAAAGCTATAGCTCATAAGGTGAGTACGGACACTGCCGCGGGTTCAGCTAAGGAGGATAAGCGCGTCTCTCTTTAGGGTTGGATGAGTTATTTGGCGCCTCGTGTTACTAAAGCAATTAGCAAGAAGGAACTTCCATCAGTTGTGAAATCTTATGAACCTCCATCTCATGGGCATAGTGACGATGCCGAACTTGCTGCATCCTTTACATATTGGTTAATTCATGATCTTTTCAAGTGCTCGCCGAAAGACACTATCCGGGATGACATTATTCGGATGGCTGTCAAGATGTCAAGGGGTGTTACTTATCCGTTGGCCCCTATGTTTTTAGGTGGAGTGTACCGTCATCTGGATACACTCGTCTCGGATGTGGAGATCGTGAGTAGTCATCAGCATATAGTTGAGAGCTATGTTCCCACCAGTTTCATACAAATGTGGTTCTGGGAATGGTTCCCCGCTAGTAGATCTGATATTCATGACTTAGTTGTTAGGAGATATAGTGTTGTTAGTACCTCGGGCCGGCTCCCCTACACCAGTTCATCATCCCCGTACTGCCTTGTATGAGAATAAGCATATCAAAAAGGAAAGAAATGAGCTTATGTGGATAGTGGATGATTTGAAGTCGTTCCGAGCACGCCCATATGACGATAGCCCCAGAGGAGCATTATTTCTTGGTCCTAGCTTCATGTTCCTCGATAATATGTTAGACTCAGACAGTTCAACTTTAGATAATGATGAATGGGATTTTTTGGAAATGGCGACTCCGGGTTTTATCCCTGGGTAATATGAAGGTAAGTTTTGTGTTGTTGGTTACAATGTGGATAGAGTTGCCAGGTAGTTGGGCTATGATCAAGGATTGGGTACCATCTAAACTCCGTTGTTCCCGGCGAGTAGTGATTTGATGAAGGAGTGTTATCGTCGATTTGTTTTTAAACCGGATGAGCCTAGATATTGTCGGGATCTCCCATTCCATATATCAGTTCCTTCGTCGAAAAGGCCTCCTATTTTTTCGCAGTCTTGGTGTACGAATTGGTATGATGAGTTGACACGAATGATTGACTTTGTTTATTCTGTCTCCGATCCCATGGGCGTGACTACCCCTCGTATCTTAAACTCCCACGGACGGATTAAGATTGCACCCGAAGTCGCTACTACGCATGGGATAAAGCCCGGGTCAAGAGGGAAACGTATCGTGGATTCGGCTCGAAAAGGCAAAGAAGCAATTTCCACTGTTTCTGCTCAGGTAAGCTTGTTGTTGTTGTTGTTGTTGTTGTTGTTGTTGTTGTTGTTGTTGTT
>JAJJMB010008919.1:1560482-1581921 GCA_023531105.1 Papaver atlanticum | reverse complement strand
TTGTTGTTGTTGTTGTTGTTGTTGTTGTTGTTGTTGTTGTTGTTGTTGTTGTTGTTGTTGTTGTTGTTGTTGTTGTTGTTGTTGTTGTTGTTGTTGTTGTTGTTTGTTTGTTGTTGCATCTTCTCTTCTTATGAGTATTGTGTGTTTGGATTTTTTTCTTCTCCTTTGTTTTCGGAGAACAAAACGTATCATGTCTATACTTGTTTATTTTGTGTTGGATACTTCATTGACTCTTGTTGCTTCTATTGCATCTTTTTTGCGTTGCGTTAGGTAACTTTCGTTATTCTCATAATAATTATTGTCTCGATCATTGTGTTAGAGTTATACAATAGATTGGTTTCTGTCATTTTAGTTATTTTGTCCTCTTTGATTTCCTTTGTTAAGCATAGATATGTCAACCCGTATTTAGTTGGTCTTGGAGGTATCAGCGCTTTTTAAGCTGAACACTGTGTTAGAAAAAGCCCTTGGTCATTTCGATCTTGTTACAGCTGAACATCAGGAGTGGCTTGTGAGTTCGGAAATGTCCATGACGAAGGCATGGCAAATTAAGACAGTTACGGATTTGTGGATGGATGCCCTCCACCTTGAGCGCAAAACGCAGCGGATAAAAGCTTCTTTCCTTGTTCAGGATATTAAGGATGCTCTGCGTCGCTCGAGAAGTGCTTTATCTCAAGCTCGGGCTAAACTGGCTCTGTATGCCTAGTTCTTAGTTTGTGGGGTGTCGAAACCCATTAGTAGTTGGTTGAATTGTAATTTATAGTTTTGGAGCTTAATCTTTTGCTTTTATGTATCGCTTGTTTTCATACAAGCTTGAGGAGTTACCTCGTTTTCGGGTTGAATTTCCGAAGTTTTGTTATAGATATGGATTTTTTTGATCGTAAGTTCTAGCTTTGAAACTCATGTCTTTTGAGTGAGAAAAGTTATAATAATTGTGATATTATCATATGGCTTTGGACTCGGGTCCTTTTGTTTTAAATCGCAACATCAGGGTTCTGCACTTGTCATAAATTTAAGCCGCGTTTGATGTCGTTGCATGGGCTTGATCTTAGTATATAATCGTCGGACTCGGGTCCTTTTCGTTTTGAATTGTAGTTTTTAAGGAATGACACCTTTTAGGTCGAGGTCATATCCGATGCTGGGTGCATCTTTCGTATGAGTTTAACCTTGGTGTTTAATATTAGGTTTAAGATTCCTCTTGTTTTGAGTTGTAGCCTCGGGGCTTGGCACCCTCTCGGGTCTAAGTCATAACCGATGTTGTATACATCTTTTGTATGAACTCGATTTGATGTATTTGATTAAGTTTCAATCTTTCTTGAATTGAACTTCTTAGGATAAGGTTGTTCATTTATGAACTGTTTCACACTCCTTTTGGTATTTCAATGTACCTTTGGAAGTGTAATAAGAAAAGATTTAAAGGAAGAGATGAAGCCTTTTATTAAATGGCATTGTTGCTTACATAAGTTTGTATGGGTATTCATTCATTCTTCTGTAATCCCCATGCGGTCCCCTCCTGTTCAGTGTGTCTCCCTGAAGGTCTTATTGAAAGCTATGTGTCAAGTATTTTTAAGACGTTTGAGTTCAGCATTTGTAAACGTATCCCCCGTCCGGGTGGGTGATTTTTCAGAATTTTCTTCGCTCATCTTTGTGGCCTTGTGCTTGCTTAGTTGAGCTTTCTTCGGTTGGATTAGCGTATGTTGTCACCCAATCGGGAATTGGTGTTGAATAAATATGTGTGACCACCTCACTTGGTTCACTGAGCCCATAGTAGAAGGATGCTTCGGCCAAGTGCGCTTCCTCAGTGGTGAAAGGATCCACTGAAGCGGAGACACGTTTCTGCTTTCCTTTGAGGATGAACTTAATACATTGGTGGTAAGTAGAGGCTACAATTCCGTGTTTGTGTAGCCACGGCCTTACAAAGAGCAAGTGGTAAGCTGGATGTACGTCCATGACATAAAATTGTTTACTGGCTCGGATAGGGCCCACTTGAATATCTAGTTTGATGGTGCCAATTGTTTGTTGTGTGAGTCCACCAAAGCGTTGGATTCGAGTAGCAAACTTGTTGATATCTTCTTCTTTAATTACGATACTTTCTGATATGTGTTGATCTCTGTACCTTGGTGACTATTATTATAGAGGCGGAATTCAGAATAATAATAGACGAAAACTAGAAAACAGAACACAATAGAAACCAGATTCGAAGAAAATATCTTCTCTAGATTATGAACAAGAAAACTATTACAATTCTCTCTTTGTTACGCTCACAATCTCTCTAGGTAAATAACCTTAAACTATTTGCTAAGCTTGCTTTTACAATAATTAATTGTCTCACAAGCTTCTCTCTAGGTGATTTGTCTCACAAACCTCCCTCTCTGATCTAGGTGTGTCTGTATCTCAAACTACACACTAGATGTCTTAACTATGAGCTAAACATCTCTATTTATAGCTTTAACGGTTTCCCAAACCTTATAGGAATATATTTCCTTATCTAGGAATAATTCCTTATCTAGGTATATTTCCCTTTCTAGGAATATTATCTTGTCTAGGAATATTCCTTATCTAGGAATAATTCCTTATCTAGAAATATTACCTTGTCTAGGAAACATTCCCTTTTTAGGTATATTTCCTTATCTAGGAATATTACCTTGTCTAGGAATATTTCCTTATCTAAGAATACTGCCTAAAAATCAGTATTCCTTCCCAAAATTACAATTTTATCCTCAATTCGTCTTGAAGATCACTAGTTCCCAGGGAGAGGAAGATACACATGTATCACTTTCGGAAATATGTAATGGGATTAAGTTGAGTGATCTCCCTGTATCTACGAAAGCTCGCTTGAATTTGTGCTTTCGGACTCCTGCAGTGACATATAGTGGCCGCGTATGGTCACAGTCTACTGTTCGATCCTTCTCCGAGAAGGTAATGATGTCAGTGGGCAGTGGGTATTTGCGGTCCAAGTATTGATTTACTCCCTCATTCACTGGTATTTTGTTTAGTATAACTGTGGCGATTTGACGTTGCTCAGCTATGAAGTTTAGTGTATCAAAGAAGTCCGCAAACAATGGTTTCTTCGCAACAGTGGCTGCAATATATTCATAGTTGTCTGCTTCGGACACAATGCAAATTTCCTCAGTCATGTCTTCGGCTCTTTCATGTGTGAACATGAATACTTGATTTGGTAATGGGTTCTTTTATATGTGAGTTTCTGGCCCGAAATCAATCTCTCCTCTTTGCTGTCTGTTATGTATCTTCCACTTGAATGTCCGACAATTCCTTGTTGCATGATCGACCTTTTGGTGATAGTGGCAGTATCTGGCATGATGTTTATCTTGTTTTGTCGGCTCTTTTGCAGGAGATGGAAGGGTTTTATCTCCATCCTTTCGCCATTCTTCTAGAAGTTCGATAGCGGTTTCTAATGAACACGGAAAGCTTGGTGGTTCTATAATTTCGTATGACGAATCGCCACTCTTTTTATATCCTTTGTCATCTCTGAAATTTGCCGATCGCTTTCCCTGTCTGGCACTGCCTTCTTCCTTGGCATAAGCCACCGAGTGTCCCCAGTGCTTAGCACCCAACGTTTTGAATTCTGATGCGTCATCGGCTCGGGAACATGCGTCCTCGAAATCCGCAAAGGTTTCCAACTTGACGGATGCTAGGATAAAACTAAGTTATGTAGGTAACCGACTGATGCCGATTTTGACAAGTTCTTTTAGGGAATTTTTACACTGCTACGCAGACATTCTACTCGAAAACTTCTTGCGAAATCCAGGTATTTGCTACCTGGTTTGTACATGTGGTTGCAGATGTCCGAGATTGTGAGTTGCTTTTGTCGGGAATAGAACTTCTTCATAAATTGGGTCTGCATCTCATTCCAAGATGAAATATTATTTTCTTCTAATCCCACAAACCATGTGAAGGCTGCACCAGTAAGTGATTTACCGAATTCTCTCAGACAAATAGAGTCATTCATGGCATACTCGTTTAGACTCATGAGAAAACGGAAGACATGTTCCGTCACATTTCCGGAACCGTCGAAGAGTTGAAACTTTGGCTGTTTATACGTTACTGGCATGGATTTATCTAGTGATCCCTAGGTGAAAGGAGATTGCATAGCATAGTTTGTTGTAGGTGGGGTTAGCCCATAGTGTTCTTCGAGATATTTGGCAATGTGTTCTTCCGCTAGCGTGACATGGTCTTGTTCCTTATTGGGTTGTCCTTCTGAATTTCGAGAACCTTCCTTTGGTGCTTGGACAGTGCCTGGTGTCTCGCTGCGTTGGGGGTTTTGCCTGAAAGACGAGAGTCTCCTGCCGAAGGAGTTTCGTTGAGTTCTACTTTGTAGTAAGAGGGGGTGTTGTGGTACCACGAAAGGGTCATGATCTTCATCACCTCTTTCGGGTTGGAGTTCAGCTAGTCTATCCATTAAGACCAATCTTCTTTTGTCCGAATATGCTAGTTCCCGACGCATCTGTTGTATCTCGAGCTGTTGCGAAGTAGACAAAGGTTGTTCTTGGATTTGTGCATTTATCCTATCTACCCAGACTTGTGTTTGTGAAATTTATTCGACGTGTCTTGGTACAGCTCCGGGTGCATTCGATTGCTTTTCTCTTATTTGTAGGTTTTGACGTTGTCCTCCCGAGTCTTCTATTAATGGCATTCCGAACTCAGGGTTTGCTTGTTGATTTTGTACTTCGTTGGGTCCCTAGGCTGACATTAATCCTTCCATGTTCTTAGCGGAAAAATCCGATCTTGTGATGTTGAGATTTCCAGTAACCGATGACTCCATCAGCTTTGTTTTTGTAGTGGTATTGAGGATTAGTCCCCAGTGAAGTCGCCAAATGTAAACACCCTTAAATTATCATAGAGTAATGTGGAGACTAATCCCAATACACAGTACGATTCTCTGGAAAACTCTGTCTCTTTCTGAGGGATTGCTCTGCTTTTATAGGCAACGCCTAATATGGAAATACCGTACACATGTACCCTAATACCTTTTCTAGTAAGTCTTCTGTCATTAGCCGTACACGTGTACTATTACAGCTGGGGTTATTTAGGCAATCACTAGTTATCTCCTGAGGGCAGCCCATTCGTGCCACGTCATCGTTGCTGGCGACCTCGGCTTGTCACGCCATCGCTAATGGTGGCTTCGGCTAGTCATCATCTGAAGCCCCCATTCTGGTGTTCTCGGCTTTAGCCAAATCCATGTGCTTACAAGTTGCCGCAGGCAATGGATGACGAGATCAGAGAAGTCGAGACGGATGATTGGTTGAGTGATCTGCAGAGTAGTGGTGGTTGTTCTCTAATACCCACCGTCTCAAATTGAAGTTGGCTACATCGACAGCAACAATCGATTGGAGGGTTCACAGCAGCAAAACAATGGATTTAGTGGAATCCCTGCATGTGGATTGAAATCGAATTTCAATTGAAGTTTTGACGAATGAACAATGGTGCAGTCGGATATTCCGGTGGATGCCGAGATAGAGATGGATTCTGTGATGGGTCGAATTGATTTCGTTGCAAGGGTCTTTTGGTCGCTGTGTACCGATGGAGCAAATGAAGAAGCTGCGGTTGCAAGGGTTCTCGGTGTATACTGAAGTTGCGAATTTTGATTGGTGCTGTAGTCGCATTTAGCCCAGTTGTTGCAGCGTGAGATGGACCCAATTTGTAGAAGCTTTGCTGGTTATGGCAGCCGATTGGTGATGAAATTTAGAAGGCCAGGGAACAAAATGATCGGCAGCGGACATCTGGTCAGAGAATCGAAAGTAGTATTGTGGTCTGCACTGGATGCTACTGGTGATAATGAAGATGAGTATTAGCCATTGCAAACAGACTGAAGATTGGAGTTGCTGTGTAAACAGTGGAGGTGAGTTCTTAGACAGAATACGAAGTGCAGTTGAGTCTGAATGGGAATATGTGAAGGTTCGGGTAAAGATTTAGCTGGAGTTTCAAGTCAGTGAAAACAACATTGAGCGCCTACTTTGCTGATGGCTCTTGGTAATGGACGGTAGAGGTTTATAGGTCTCCAGATTTTGAAAATGGTTAGGAGTTTGTTGTGAAATGGTAACTCGGTGATGAAGAAGCTGGTGCTGTGACCAGGGTTGGTGTTGTGGCCGGGATTAGAAGATACGAAACCGGAGTTAATAATTTCGGTAATAGTGTGGAAGTTAGAGCCGGGACTGGACTGGGCCTTGGAGGCTAGGTCTAATATTGGACTCTTCGCAACACTGACCTAGATACATACATCATTCGAAACAGAAGGGGGAAGGCCGGTTTTTTGGGAGACGAACAGAAAGGTGGCGCGGCTACGGAGCCGCAACTCGGAGAAGAGGGTTTGAAATTGATTTTCTCCCATTTTCGTTTTTGATTAGGGATTCTCTTTGATATTTTTATGGCTTTTGAGAAAGCCATGTTTTGTTAGATTCTTTTGTAACTAGGGTTTATGATGGAAACCATTTTGGATATTAGGCTACTTTGAATTGAATGATATAGCAATAAGACCATTATGATTTGAATAGATTTGATTTTCGAATATTGTTTATCGATTTATTGAAAATGAGTTGTTGCTTCACCGGTTTGAAAACCTATGTGCGCAATTGATAGATTTACAAATATTTGTCTCATTATTTGATATTCCATGCTTGGGTTAAGTTCTTTGATGGGTTATGCTTAGAAGAGTCAGATAATAATTGTGAATCGGTATTTAGTTTCGTAATATTTACTCGCTAATACAATTTGATAGTGCATGCTTGGATTTAATTTCTTTGATGTGCTATGCGTTTGGTATACTAGTGATATTTGCGACTCTATGCTTTTAATAGGTGATGCCAATAGAACGGACGATAAACACATATTCAGAATTATGTTTCATTTCAGTGATTAAATAGAAGTAGTGGTGGATATCTTATAACCCTGGTTACTGATTCTCACATCTTTGGTTACGTCTTTCATATTTTGCGTGCGTAGTTCTATAAATTTCCAAAATATTGAATTTGATTTGTTGATTATTTATATTAGTTAGTAGTTGTATTTTCACACTCCTCGTGGGAACAACTTGTACTTGCCATTGTCTACTAGTTAGACGTTGTGCACTTGCAGTATTTTATTGTAGGTTTCCCAACCTATCATTAGTCTACTTGGTCTCAACTATACGAAGTTGATATTAGAATTTGTATAGCGGCTTAATTCTGATAGTATTCAAAACTGGACTAGGTCCCGGGGGTTTTCTAGTATTTGCGGTTTCCTCGTTAACAAAATCTTGGTGTATTATTTACTTTACTTCCGCATTATAATTGTATTATTATAATAAAGTAAATTACACTTGTACGTTAATCCTAGTCACTTGATATTGATCCTATAGTGTTTCGGTTTTATACCACACCTATTATCAGATGAACACTTTGTTGTTGTACTGTGTCGATCTCGTATCCATTGACGATCACACAAAGTGTATACCATAGTTTTTGTATTGTCTCGACTTTGTCCATAGACGATCACACTTGGTATAGGACTTATAGGTTGATATTTAAAAGATTGTAGTGTATTTGGGTACCCTCGTCTTTGCAACCTCCTTATCAAACTGATGAATTAGATTCGACTTCAGCTCCACTGGGTTAGTGATTGTGATGCACAGTGATTAGAAATCTAATCATGGAGAGGTTAACTCCCTGAACTTCTTCTCCAGGGATGGAATATCTATCGCGTCGTATGTATTAACCATCTCTTTTGTAGAGAGTTCTTGAGGTTCTTGTATTACTGTTCACTTGCTAGTTTGAATTCCACACCTTGGGTAGTCCCGTCGTCTGGACTCCAGGGAATTTAAATTCTAGAAAATATGACAACAAGCTTTAGAGTAGTCCCGACCTCTTAATTCACTACCTCTTACATAATGATCCGTAAACCATATGTATGTAGTGCGAAACTAGGAGCGGTGAAGAGGTGGAAAGAGAGATGAAAAGGTGGTGCTGTAAGTGTGGTGAAAATCCATCCTAATATATATTTACAACAATTCAGAATTTTCAGGAATTATCGTTCACGAGAATAATGGGTTTGAAAAGGGGGGAATGCTATATGCAGTCAATCGTTAAGGGGGCGACCAGTTCGGAACTATATAGGGATCGCTATTTACAGTCTTGCAGGCATTAAGGGGAAACCAGTTTGGAATTTTTTCTCATTTGGGACTTTTGCTAATTTTGGAAATCTATTTTGTCCGGGATTCGAGAACGGGAGCTTCTACAATTTGGCTACCTAAAAAAGAAATATTTATATCCTTTGTACACAATCTTTTATCAAGATTGTGGAGAGAACTACACAAGAGGAGAAAGCTAGGGTATTGGAATGATTTTCATCACCGTAACTCCTTTCTTTTGATTTTAACGTATGTATCTCATGGGTATGCTAATCCCATGAGTAGCTAAACCTAAACTTGATTGAGGGTGAATTCTAAGTTCTAAATATCATTTGATTTAGTTTATGAATCTGTTTTGGTTTCTTCACATGATTATCGTTTGTCTTTACTATTATGAATGATAATGCTTGGTTGATAGATTTTTTAGTTGGCTAAGTAATTCAGTTTGTTAATTAATCTAAAAGTAATAAAGAATTGTGAGATATATGTAATAGTCGAACAAGTCTTTAACAAGCAGAAAACATGAGACCTTGCAGAGGGATTCTGTGGAGCAACCACATGTAAAGAAAACACTAGTAAGCAAACCAAGCTTGTGCGTCTGATACTAGTATCAACCTAATTCACATAACTTAAAGCATTCGGCTAAGTTACATCCGGAGAGCTTATTCTTGGTGGCTCTGATGGGTAGAAACTGGTAGTCAAGCGCTTCTGTATCCAGTGACATTAGGAAGATAGGGAATAACATAGATTATTGTTATTCTAAGGTTGGTTATAACATGTAATTTGTGACGAATGGATGAACTAATTTGAAAATATATAATAACAAAAAAGGATTCCTCAATCATATCTCTCTCTATTGATTTCAACTCAACTTTAATTGCTTTCTTATTTACTTTATTTAAAAACTTAATACAAAGTCCCCTTGGGAGACATTTTGACAACTATACCTCCCTGCTTCTCGTGGGAACGAACTTGACTTCCATTAAATTATTTATTAATTGAGTGGAAATAAGATCACTATTTTGATTGCACCCATGACGCGCATCAAATTGTGGCGTCACCGCTGGGAGCAGTCGGGAGCTTTAGTTGTTATTTCTTTTAGTTTTTGTTTTTGAATTTTATTTTTAGTTTTTAACTTTATTTTATAGAATCTCTGTTTCAAGCTTATTATCAAATTTAGATTGCACTATAGTTTTTAAGCTTGTTGTCAAATTCTAGAAATTGTTCAAATGCTATAGTGTATATAGTGCTTGTTGTCAAATTTCGGGTTCATCAACTTTATTTTCTTTTAGTCTATAGTGTTTTTAGAGATTGTTCAAATGATAATTATCTCACATAAATAATTTTATGTGCATCTGAAATTATTCGACAGGGAAAGGACATATACTTAAGCCTTGTTCGTGAACATATTTGTCATGATACGCGTACCGGGTATGTGTACCCTTAAGACAAATTAGAGTTCCGTAACATACAAAAAAAATCCGGTATGTGTACCGGGTATGGATACCACACTGGCTCCAAAACCGACAGATATTTTTCAGTACGCGTACTGGTATGCATACCAAAAAGTTGTTGTCGACATATATCTACTCCGGTACGTGTACTAGGTACATGTACTACGGTTCCGGACCTATAACAGTTCTCCCAGTTTTTAAGACTGGTATGAATATTGTCTTGTATCCGAAAATAATAATAGTTTTACATTGCTCTCTAAATCAATTTGACACATTCTCAAATAACATCAATGACACATATCACTGTTCCAGGCTATTTTCGAATGATAATCTTGAATCATAATTTATATTATGAAGAATAAATTGTCCTTAATCGTAATTCATCAAGTATGAACAAATGTTATATTAAGCTTAGTCATATATTTCGAGAACTAATTACGAAGATAAACTTGATTCAAAATTCTTGTTATGCTTACAAATAGTTTAATTAGTTATGCGACATCGTCTCATTGATAGAAAGATGAATATAACTTGAGATATAGGTGGTTCAGTCTCCACTTACCTTTTGTTGAAGAAGTTCTCCAAAAGCTTTGGTTGATCTTCGCCTTCAAACGGTAAAACAGTAGAACGCAATGATGACCGCCTTTATTTCTCAACTACATCTTCTATCCTAATCCGAGACTTAACTAATTATAGACTAGAAAACAAGATATAGTTTTGATAACAAGCTTGAGATAGCAACACTTGTGAGTTCGACCGAGCAATGCTCTAACATCTTTAATCTCATCTTTCATGTTATAGTAATTATTCTACCTCTCTGCATCATTTTATCTTCATCTTTTGCAAAAAAAATCATTCGCAAGTTTTATTATGTGTAACTAATATATTCTATTTTCTCTAATATGTTTTTAGAGTTGGAGTTATCTCTAATGGCGTTTGCCTTTTTATATGTTGTGGTCATGGTTTTTGCCAAGCTTGTTATCATTCGTTTGAAGAAAAAGGAAATCTGTGTATGAATCGCTGGTATGTGGTAGAAGGAGAACTATACCCGATTCAACTTTATAAGTTACAGCATTAATGGATCCCGTAATTTCCTCAATACAATTTTTTTGAATTAAAAAAAACAAACAATTTCTTTTCAAAAATTTGTTTCTTTTTCTTTCTTTGGTCAACTGCCAGCTACACTACTTTCCTTATGAAAATAGATTTTTTTTCATTCTGTTTCAATGAGAATAACTAATATATACAGTTTAGTAATACACATATATACTTTCCTAATCCTAATCAATATATCATCTCAAAGAAAACAACATTTCCTTTTCATTCTCAAAACAAAAACCCTAATCCTTATACAGTTTCAACTATGGAAGGATAGAGTTCTATTCAAGTTGGTGATTTAGTTAATAAGTGTAATCAGGCTGCTTTGTGAAAAGACGAGGGTACCCAAATACACCATAATCTTTAAAATATCCACCTATAATTCCTCTTACCGAAAGTGATTGTCTATGGACAAAGTCGAGACAATACGACAAATCGGTATTCACACTTTGTGTGATGGTCTATGGATACGAGATCGAGACAATACAACAATCAAAGTATGATTACTTGATAATAGGTTCGGACTTAACCAAACCCTATAAGATCACTATCAAGTAATATGGAGTTAACTTTTGTGTGATTTACTTTAAATTATAATAATAACAATTATAATTGCGGAAAAGAAAAGTAAATGACACAACAATATTTTGTTAACGAGGAAACCACAAATGCAGAAAAACCCCGGAACCAAGTCCAGAATTGAATACTCTCATAATTAAGCCGATATACAAAATCTAAACCAACTTCGTATAGTTGAGACCAAGCAACTAAACCTAGTTCACTTAGTTTCTTCAGTATCCTTGCGCTTCCGACATTCAATAAGTGCACGCACTGGAACAATTCCTTTGGATCGTATTCCAAAAAAGTAAAGGAACAACAAATTTGTTTGGTAACAACTCTATTGATTCTTTTAAGATAAAGATATCTCAAGTCATATGCAAAGGCTCTTCCGTTTGAACTAATAAACTCCTTTGCTTGGTTAGATCAATCCAATCTCTATTACCTAAGTAATAAGATTCGGATTTGTAATAATCAAAATAGAACTCAAGAGAACTATTAGGTGCTACCGATCTCATACAACTAATCAATCGAATAAATCTGATTCTAGTTGGATCCCAGACGATCAAGGTTTGTGCTACACAAAGATATGAGAAACCAATAAGAAATCTTCTTTGTCTTCAAATCTTCTTTAATCTTCAATTAAACTTGCACAACACCACTTGAATCTCTTGTGATCAATCACGCACGGAACGGAGTCTGTTAACAATGGATTATCACAAGATGTCTTTAGATCTACAAACAGTTCTAAAGATCTCATCGACACTTCGATCTAGCTTGAGTGAATCAAGAGAAGATTCTCAAGAATAAACAAATTAGGTGCAATCAAAGTTCAACAACCGTTAGTCAATCAAATCAATCGAAAACTAATAAACTGCAATTATCCAGTTTTCCACCAACGGTACTCATAGAGCTTCTTGATCCCACATAAGTCTTTAAGCGAGCGGTCGTAAGAGATTTCGCCTAATTAGGGTACTTTCCTCTCCGGATAGACGTCTCCACCAGAAACAACAAAAAGATGAAGTTTTCCTGGCTTTTAGGATAGTTTGCTAGAAAAGCAAACTTAGGTATTTATAGACCAAGGATGTTTAGACACCAAGGAATTTCCAAAACCGAAATATTCTTAAGATATGCAATAAATGCCCAAATCGGTTTTCATAATTCCTGGAAATGCTTTGTCCAATATTTTCCGAAATCTCTCAATAGAAAATCTCCAATTAGTAAATGCACATTACTAATTTTTTATTCTCTAGAGATATGTATTTAAATGCTGGTAATTAAAGCATATAAAACTAACAACCTTAATTAAAAGATTCTTAATTTATTTCGGACCGGGATCTGCTTGAGTAATTAAGGAATATCTTTGAATAATAAAAGATAAGAGTTACTATTCGTGTTCAAAGTATGTTGACATCTTTTCTTTGTAAATCCTCTTTCATATTTACAATCTTGGAATCGATTATACCACACTTCAAAACAAGTTTAGAATTGGTTCATCTGTATTCCAGGACAACTATGTGATTGATCAAATATCAAATCACAATCATGGGTTCATTCTGTTCTACCAATCACTAGGATCGGTTATACCATAATATGGATTACTTGTGATCGGACACACAAGTTACCAGGACCGGTTATGTAAGTTACCAGGATCCGTTACATCAATTAACAGGACCGGTTACCATATACTCATGGCATTGCTTGTGATCGGTTACACAAGTCACTAGGATCGGTTACACCAATTACCAGGATCGATTACACCAATTACTAGGACAGGTTACACCAATGACAAGGATCAATTACACAACTCTTTTGTAATCGGTCACACCGATTACTAGGATCGGTCACACCAATTACAAATATCGATCATACCATCTCAGGTGATTACTTAGGATCGGTTCCACTAATTAATAAAAACCAGTCATACCAAATTATAAGTCAGGTACTATGATTAGTTATACCAAGATACATAACAAGTTATGATCGATTCTACTAACTCACACATATTGGTGATCCAAAGATATGCAATGAATAACAATACCAATAAGCCTGGCGATTTCCCTTTCGATTCATAAAACAAGTTCCTGAATGTACTTCCTTTAAATAAATGTAAACATTGTTTCCTAGGATGAAATCTTCACCTTTACCCATACACATAATCACAATAGCATTCATACGATTATGTCGATGTCATATCTACGAAGTTCAAAAGATAAGCGTTATACTTCGTATTGTAATTCCTTAATACTATGATCATATGATCATGTCTCACTACTAGAGTAAAATAATCATTCACAGCTTTGCAATTATGTTTTCAATATAGAACGACTTGAAAGATACGTTAGGAATGAAACAGTTCAAGTCAATATTACTAACCTCAAGAGGAAGGATGATGTCGTCGTTGTAGCACGTTACTTCTTCACATTCTTCAGGTTTTCGAGTTATACTTGTATGTCTCATAATCCTAGACTTTCTAGTCTAACCTATACGAAGTTGTCTCTAGTACATAATCAAATGACTCTTAGATGAGTTTTGATTCACTAAAATATGACAACTAAACTTGACATACCAACGCTTGGTGGTTTCAACCGAGCTATGCTCTAACACTTTGGACTTAGGTGATACAACTGAAATAATGGTTTGTTCTCAATCAACTGACAAGGAAGTAAAAGAGGATACGACATGGAAGGCAAGTGCAATTAGAAAAGTTATCATTGAAGGAATAATGAGAGTTGAAATGGTGGAAAATTTTATAGGCTTAACATGGCCCTTCATGACATCTGAATATTTGAAGATAGTAGAAGCTGATCCAAATATCATGATCTTCATGTTTAGCAATTGGAATCTGTTGAACAAAGTGATTGAGGAACGTCCATGGAGCATTAATAAGCATCTTCTGGCTGTGCATAACTACATTCCTGACATGAATTACACTGAGGAACATAGGGGCTTTCAACAGTTCTGGATACAGTCAAAAAATATATTGCCTGAACACATGAATGTCGCCGCAGTTACAATGATAGGTGAAATCATGGGCCAGGTTTTTAGAGCACTGCTCGGTCGAATATTTTGGTTACAGTAATGACTACTATGACCTTATTGAGCATTACTGATAAGGAGGTGGTACTGATCTACTGCTGAATAAGGTCATAGTAGTCATTACTGAAACCAAAATATTGAAGAACTTTTAGTAAGAAAGGCCATTCAAGTCTATCGAAGGCCTTGGACATGTCAAGCTTTAGAGCCATCCAACCTATTTTTCCTATTTTCTTCTTCATTGAGTGAATTATTTCTTTAGCAATCACAATATTGTCACTGATCAACCTTCTAGAATCATAAGTAGCTTGAAAAGGTGAGATTATCTTACCCATTAAAGACATCATCCTATTTACAATGACCTTGGAAATAATCTTATAAGAAGTATTACATAATCTAATAGGCCTGTAATCAGCTGTTGAGGTAGATTTTTTCTTCTTAGGAATAAGAGATATATATATATATATTTTATTAATCTTCTTTAGAATATGCTTAGTTTCAAAAAATCTTTTTACCATTAAACAAACATCCTCACCAACTGTATTCCATTAGCTCTTATAAAAACCAGCTTGAAAGTCTTCTGGTCAAGGTGTACTCCAATTCTCTATGCTTTTAAGAGTATCATAAATTTCTTGATCTGATGCTATTCTTCTAAGCATAATGTTATCTTAAGCTGTAATGTTAGTAGGAAGAACACTATAAAATCTCTCTTCAAGAACTGGATTTGTAGAGATATTTATGCCCTTGAAGTGATGAGTTAGATGTGAAGATATTTGCTCCCGTGTCTGCATCCAATTACCATCATGATCCTGAATTGAATCAATGTTGTTTTTTGTTTTTTTCCTGTTAGTCTTTGTATGGAAGTACTTGCTATTGGTATCCATGTTTTTGATGAAATGCTCTCTTGACTTCTGCTGATAGAATTCACTCTTAGTTTTATGCCATTTGTTCAATTCTTTGTTAATGTTGATGATCTCTTTGCTTGTAATAGGATTCTGAGGTTGTTATTGAAGAATATTTAACTCATTTCGGTAGGATATCAACTTTTTGATTTATGTTACCAAAATGCTCTTTATTCCATAAGGAAAGATCTCTTCTTGTAGTTTGAAGCTTCTTAACCATCTGAAATACAGGAGAGCCATTGACACTAGTTTTCCAAGCATTAAAAATCACAACAGCATAAGACTCATCATTTAAACAGGTTTGAAAAAACTTAAATGCTTTCCATCATTTTGGGATGGTATCATCTGTGACAAGTATAACAGGGCTTTGGTCACTACCTACTTGGTTTAAATGAAGGAGTTTAGAATTTGAGAAATTTAAAATCTAGCTGCCATTCCCTATAGCCATGTCAATTCAAGATCTCTTAGACCCAGTTCCCATGTTATTACTGGTCCAAGTGTAGTATTTTCCTACAAACCCAATATCCTCTAAACCACAACTAGTGACAGCACTATTGACCCGCACATTATTGGAAGAAGATGTACCTAGATCATTATCAATAAAATAAAAGTTCAGATCACCTAAAACAATCCAAGGACTATTGTTAGCTCTGCTAATTTGCCGTAGTACCATTGGTCTTTCTTCCTAGAGTAATTTGAGTACCCATACATACATATTAAGAGAAATTCTGGCTTACTAGCATCTTCCTGCATAATACCATTAAACATGTTTCTATAAGCATCAACTACATCACAAGTGAATCCATTCTTCCATAATAGAACAAAGACACCAGAAAGGCCCTCGGGTTCAATAAAGGCAGTATTAGGATATTGAAATTACTTCAAAAGAGGCTGACATTAAACCTGATTTATTTTGGTTTCACATAAGAATATGATGTCGGGATTTTGAAACCTGATTAAGTCACTCAGATGATCTTAGTTGATGCATTTTAAATCCTTGTACGTTCCATGAAATTATCTTCATGTTAACAACCAAAGAAACAAAATAAATACAACTAACAATGCAATGCTTTTTAATAAGGAGATGCTTCAAATATAACAATGCAATGCTTTTTAAAAGCGAGGGTACCACAACCACACCCAATATTTTGTTTAGGCAATCTGTATGGACTAACTCCAATATAATTTCAAGAGAATCAACTAGACAGTCAGACTCAATCAAGGAAAATATATCCAAGAGTTATATCTTTGTTTCTCAATGTAATCAGCAAATCAAACAGATAGAAATCCGCGAGCCTGATTATTATGAGAAATAACTTGAACGGTACTAAAGACCAATGTCCAAGTGTCAATCAATTTCAATCAACAACCAAAGGTTGGATTTACCAATTGATTGAACTACGCACGACCTGTGATATTTCAATTATATAAACAAATATGATGCAGAAAAGAAATAACACAGACACCATAAATTTTATTAACGAGGAAACCGCAAATGCAGAAAACCCCCGGGACCTAGTCCAGATTTGAAAACCACATTGTATTAATCCATTAAAGACTCTAGCATACTACAAGTTAAATTCAGACTGGAATGTAGTTGTGCCCTAACCAATCTCACACTGATTAAGGTACAGCCGCGTTCCTTACGTTTCTGAATCCCAGCAGGACTCTACGCACTTGATTCCCTTAGATGATCTCACCCACAACTAAGAGTTGCTACGACCAAAAATCGAAGACTTGATAAACAAATATGTCTCCCACAGAAAAGTTTGGTCTGATAAATAAATCTGTCTCCCACAGAAATACCTACGAAGTTTTTGTTCTATCTTTTGATAAATTAAGGTGAACAAGAACCAATTGATAATCCGGTCTTATATTCCAGAAGAACAACCTAGAAATATCAATCACCTCACAATAACTTAACTATATGGTAGTAGAACAAGTTATTGCGGAATCACAAAAAATGAGACGAAGAGCTTTGTGATTACTTTTTATATCTTACCCATCAGAGATAAATCTCGAGAAAATCTTAGAGAAGATAGTACTCAATACGATAGAACAAGTAAGATCAAAACACACAACTACAGAGAAAATAGTTGGGTCTGGCTTCAGAATCCCACTGAAGTCTTTAAGTCGTTAACCTATAATGGTTTTAGGAAAAACCTGGGTTAAAGGAGAATCGATTCTAGTCGCAACTAGTATCACACAGGAGGTATGGGGATTAGGTTTCCCAGTTGCTAGAGTTCTCCCTTATATAGTCTTCAAATCAGGGTTTGATAACTTTGGAACAAAGCAATCAATATTCGTCGTTGGATGAAACCTGATTTAAGAGTCAAGCTAATATCTTTCCACCATTATATGGTCTTAGCTTGTTACACACAAATGAGATATACTTTTATTTAGATATGGGTAACCGTACCTAAACGTGTATATTGAGTTGGCTCAATAACAGTTAACCGAAGTTAGCCACATGAACACTTTTGTGTTAACCATGTTCATCTTAACACTTCTATATCAAATGATACTCAAATGAATCTAATAGTGTTACTCATAGAGTTGTTCAATTGTATATATTCTCATAGTAGTATACAAGACACAATTGAAGCAAAATCAGATTGATTCAAAAGAATCAGTTCGTGAACATTTTAGCCACGGTTTGCAAAGATTGCATTCCTTAATAATAAATGTATTTGTTCAGGAGTATGAAAACATACTTAGCCGATTTCATAACTTAACCTCATAAGTTTGCAAACGGGTACGCAAACTTAAGTTCCGGACTTGAACCTTTCCGACAGTTCACAAACGGGTACGCATATTGGCGTTCCGTACCGAACTCAGGTGAATAAGTTTGCAAATGGGTACACAAACTTAGTTCCCGGACTTTCAGTTAAAACCGTTCGCATATGGGTATGCATACTTGGTTCCCGAACCTGAATTATTCTTACAACAGTTTGTGTACGGGTATGCATACTATGCTATATCCAGACAATGGTTAATTATTCTAAACTCCAATTTCAATTATTGAAACATTCTTAGAAGACGACAATAGTTGTCTCACACAAACTATTAGCTTATAAGCAATTTTCAAGTGATCGAATGATCAATAAGAAACATTCTGAGTCTACATCAAATGATTGTCTCACACAAATCATGTAAGATGTTACCAGGTGATTTTCACATGATCATCTTTTGACTTTCGTCAAGAATAATGATGAACGTAGTTAAAAAAAAAAGCTTTCCAACACATATTTCGAGAAAGATACAAGCGAGTCAAACTCAGCTCGAAATATGAAATGTGTATAATGTAAAGTCTATATAGCTATACTACTTTGTCTAAATAGGAGATGGAATAGAATAGACTTCTGAGTGATAAATGAGTTAAAGTCTCCACATACCTTTTGTTGATGAAGTTCCACAAGCTCCCCTTAGTAGTTCTTCATCTTCAATCGATGAACGCCGTGAAGTCTAAAGCTCAACTACACATTTTATCCTAATCCAAGACATAACTATAAGTAGACTAGAAATCAAGACTTATAGTTTTGACAACTATACTTGACAAACAAGCTTGAGATAGCAACGCTTTCCAGTTCGACCGAGCAGTGCTCTAAAAACCTGGCCCATGATTTCACCTATCTTTGTAACTGCGGTGACATTCAAGTGTTCAGGCAATAAATTTTTTGACTGTATCCAGAACTGTTGAAAGCCCCTATGTTCCTCAGTGTAATTCATGTCAGGAATGTAGTCATGCACAGCCAGAAGATGCTTATTAAGGCTCCATGGACGTTCCTCAATCACTTTGTTCAACAGATTCCAATTGCTAAACATGAAGATCATGATATTTGGATCAGCTTCTACTATCTTCAAATATACAGATGTCATGAAGGGCCATGTTAAGCCTATAAACTTTTCCACCGTTTCAACTCGCATTATTCCTTCAATGATAACTTTTCTAATTGCACTTGCCTCCCATGTCGTATCCTCTTCTACTTCCTTGTCAGTTGATTGAGAACAAACCATTATTTCAGTTGTATCACCTAAGTCCAAAGTGTTAGAGCATAGCTCGGTTGAACCCACCAAGCGTTGGTATGTCAAGTTTAGTTGTCATATTTTAGTGAATCAAAACTTATCTAAGAGTCGCTTGATTATGTACTAGAGACAACTTCGTATAGGTTAGACTAGAAAGTCTAGGATTATGAGTCATACAAGTATTACTCGAAGACCTGAAGAATGTGAACAAGTAACGTGCTACAACGACGACATCATCCTTCCTCTTGAGGTTAGTAATATTGACTTGAACTGTTTCATTCCTAACGTATCTTTCAAGTCGTTCTATATTGAAAACATAATTGCAAAGCTGTGAATGATTATTTTACTCTAGTAGTGAGACATGATCATATGATCATAGTATTAAGGAATTACAATACGAAGTATAACGCTTATCTTTTGAACTTCGTAGATATGACATCGACATAATCGTATGAATGCTATTGTGATTATGTATGGGTAAAGGTGAAGATTTCATCCTAGGAAACAATGTTTACATTTATTTAAAGGAAGTACATTCAGGAACTTGTTTTATGAATCGAAAGGGAAATCGCCAGGCTTATTGGTATTGTTATTCATTGCATATCTTTGGATTACCAATATGTGTGAGTTAGTAGAATCGATCATAACTTGTTATGTATCTTGGTATAACTAATCATAGTGCCTGACTTATAATTTGGTATGACTGGTTTTAATTAATTAGTGGAACCGATCCTAAGTAATCACCTGAGATGGTATGATTGATATTTGTAATTGGTGTGACCGATCATAAAAGAATTGTGTAATCGATCTTTGTAATTGTTGTAACTGGTTCTAGTAATTGGTATAACCGATCCTGGTAATTGGTGTAACCGATCCCAGTGACTTGTATTACCAATCACAAGCAATACCATGAGTATATGGTAACCGGTCCTGGTAATTGATGTAACCGATCCTTGTAACTGACGCAACCGGTCCTGGTAACTTGTGTGTACGATCACAAGTAATCCATATTGAGGTAGAACCGATCCTTGTGATTGGTAGAACCGATTGAACCCATAATTTTGATTTGATATTTGATCAATCACATAGTTGTCTTGGAATACAAATGAACCAATTCTAAACTTGTTTGGAAGTGTGGTATAATTGATTCCAAGATTGTAAATATGAAAGAGGATTTACAAAGAAAAGATGTCAACATACTTTGAACACGAACAGTAACTCTTATCTTTTATTGTTCAAAGATATTCCTTAATTACTCAAGGAGATGTCGGTCCGAAATAAATTAAAAATCTTTTAATTAAGGTTGTTAGTTTTATATGCTTAAATTACCAGCAATTAAATGCATATCTCTAGAGAATAAAAAATTAGTAATGTGCATTTATTAATTGGAGATTTTCTATTGAGAGATTTTGGAAAATATTGGACAAAGCATTTCCAGGAATTATGAAAACCGATTGGGCATTTATTGCATATCTTGAGAATAATTTGTTTTGGAAATTCCTTGGTGTCCAAACATCCTTGGTCTATAAATACCTAAGTTTGCATTTCTAGCAAACTATCCTAAGAGCCAGGAAAACTTCATCTTTTTGTTGTTTCTGGTGGAGTCGTCTATCATGAGAGGAAAGTACCCTAATTAGGCGAAATCTCTTACGACCGCTCATTTAAAGACTTCTGTGGGATCAAGAAGCTCCTCGAGTACCATTGGTGGGAAACTAGATAATTGCAGTTTATTATTTTTTGATTGATTTGATTGACTAATGGTTGTTGAACTTTGATTGCACCTAGTTTGTTTATTCTTGAGATTCACTCAAACTAAATCGAAGTGTCGACGGGATCTTTAGAACTGTTTGGAGATCTAAAGACATCTTGTGATAATCCATTGTTAATAGATTCCGTTATGTGCGTGATTGATCACAAGAGATTCAAGTGGTGTTGTGCAGGTTTAATTGAAGATTAAAGAAGATTTGAAGACGAAGAAGATTTCTGATTGGTTTCTCATATCTTTGTATAACACAAACCTTGATCGGCTGGGATCCAACTAGAATCGGATTTATTCGATGGATTAGTTGCGTGAGACCGGCATCGTTTTATAGTTTCTTGTTGGATTCTATATTGATTTATTGCAAATCTAAACTCTGCTACTTTGGTAGTTGTTGAATAGATTGATCTAACCAGGCAAAGGAGTTTATTAGTTTAAATGGAAGAGCCTTTGCATATGACTTGAGATATCTTTACTGGAAAGAATC
>JAJJMB010008919.1:1411321-1560472 GCA_023531105.1 Papaver atlanticum | reverse complement strand
TTTGCATATGACTTGAGATATCTTTACTGGAAAGAATCAATAGAGTTATTACCAAACAGATTTGTTGTTCCTTTACTGTTTGGAATATGATCCAAAGGAATTGTTCCAGTGCGTGTACTTATTGAATGTCGGAAGCGCAGGGATATTGAAGAAACTAAGTGAATTAGGTTTAGTTGCTTGGTATCAACTATACGAAGTTTGGTTTAGATTTTGTATAGCGGCTTATTTTGAGAGTATTCAATTCTTGACTAGGTCCCGGGGTTTTTCTGCATTTGTGGTTTCCTCGTTAACAAAATCTTGATGTGTCTTTTACTTTTCTATTTCCGCGATTATAATTGTTTATTATAATTAAAAGTAAAATACACAAACGATAACTTCGTATTACTTGATAGTGATCCTATAGAGTTTGGTTAAGTCCGAACCTATTATCAATTAATCACACTTTGATTGTTGTATTGTCTCGATCTCTTATCCATAGACGATCACACAAAGTGTGAATACCGATTTGTCGTATTGTCTTGACTTTGTCCATAGACAATCACTTTCGATAAGAGGACTTATAGGTGGATATTTTAAAGATTGTGGTGTATTTGGGTACCCTCGTCTTTTCAAAAAGTACTTACAAAAAGTTAACTATGAGCAACAATGATTTTCAGGTAAATTGAGTCATTATTGACACCAAAATATGGAAAGCATTATGGGGGTGTCAAACTGCTCACAGGATAAAAAAAATTGCTTGGAAATGCATAAGAGAAATATATTCAACAAAGAGTAAATCATCCATACATAATGAAAGTTTGAATCCTCAATGTGATATATGTGGTTACACTGAAGAAACCATGGAACATATTATTTTCGAGTGTAGACATGCAAGAGCAATCTGGAGGGGAGTCAACATCAACATTGATTCATTCAGAGAAAATTGTCAATTTTGTTTCAGAGTGGGTTATCAGCTAGTTCTCTTCTATTGAAAGTATTCATGAAGAAAGTGGTTATATACACTTATGATCGGAGCTTGGATAATCTGGAAGGACAGATGCGATGTTGTGTTTCAGGGAGTCTTTATTAATCCACACAATTATGTTCATAAAATACACTATCAATTATCTTCTCATATGCATGTAGACGAGCATAATTTACATTATCATAATGTCAGCAAGATATCACATCGGAAACCTCCTTTAGAATATGTGCTTAAGCTTAATGTAGATGCTTCTTTTGATCACAGTACTAATCAACTTGATACTGGTGTTGTTTTATGTGATCATACAAGTACATGTCTCGGAATCAAAGGAAGCTACAAAGCTGGAGCTTTGAGTCTTGAAGCATGGGAATGCATGGCGGTACGTGAAGCTTTATCGTGGGCAAAGGACATGCAACTCCAAAAGATACAAGTAGAAGCTGACGCAAAACTTGTCAAAATATGAACATAATAAAAGAGATAAAACATTTAATCTCTAGTTTTACTTCTTGTAGTTTTTCGTTTGTCAGTAGGGATGATAATCAAGTAGCTGATGCAGTTGTTAAATCTGTAGAGAGAAAACTTTTAGCTTTAGAAACATTAATGGTAATTTTGATAGTGTTGTTTGTGGTCTTTTGGCCATAGACCAGAACTTTAAAGCTCATTAAGCAATAAAATTTCATTATTCTTATATAAAAAAAAATCTAATCTATTAACTAACCTAATCTAATCTTGCTCAGCTGGTTATCCCCGTTCCACAAAGGTTTCATGCGCTCCAAGAGGTCTCAGGTTCGAGTCCCCGATGGCGCAATATTGAAGAATTTGACATGGAAGGTAAAGTTAGTTTGCCCCCCTTTCGACATAATTAGCCCCCTTATCCGTTTCGGCTCCCTTGGCTGGCTCCACATGAGGCTCGCTAGTAGGCTAGCATGGGAACCTGTTAACTAATGTAGTAGTACGTTGTTGGAGCTTAGCTTGTTAGGCTTCCAACTAGTTTCTTGTAATAATACTCTTTAACTAACCTAATTAAATTTTAATAATAATTAAGTGAGGATAGTTTAGTCATTCTGAAAAATATTTGGATATAGGGTTATTAGAATTACTACCGTATAAACCTATTTTATCTTACTTGAAAAGATGAGGCCTCTATTAGAATGTGAAACCCTTATTATAATGGATTATCAGCCCATGATCCATTATATAGCTCATAATGGATTATGTATGTGTTTGGTAAATATTATAATAACTGATTATTTTAATCATAATTGAAAAAATCAATTATTTTCAGAAACAAAAAAAAAAAGTTTTTAAAAATTATTATAATCAATTATTATTTTTAATAAAATTGAGTTGCGTTTTTTCTTCTGATTTTCTCTAAACTATCAAGAGGGAACTAAAAAGACAATAGGGCACTTAGAAAAAAATTCTAGATCATTGATTTTTTTTTCTCTCCTTTTTGAAAGCATTTTTCATAAATAATCAATTATTTGAAAAAAATGCTTGTAAAAATTTATTATAAAAATGATTATTTATTTATTTTTATTTTAAAAAACAATACTTGATTAATAAACAAAAGAGAGAAAAAATTACAAAGGAGCAGTTGGTAGCCTAGCCACAAGCTGGGCACCAATACCTTTCTGAATAACCAAACTTAATCTATTTATTATTAATATTATTATTAAAAAAAACGAAAAGTATTTACACAGGTTGGCTGGGAGTTTAGCAACAATCTGCGCTCCCACGCCTTTTTGAATAACAATACCTAGCCTATGAAAGAGAGAACCACCAATCTTATGGTTGGCATCATAACTAACTAAGCAATTTCTTAACCGTTTCAGAAAAGAAATAGTGTCGACTCTGAGTTCACCTAATGTAGAGAAATCCAAAACACCAAAACCGTACCCATGAGTCACACATTTGTCGAGATATGCATTTACGAGTGACAGACGCAGAAATAGCATGCCCTGGTATAAAATTGCGAGTACCAGCACTTGTGAAGGGAGACGCACCCGTGACATCGAAGCATAAATTGGGTTTAATCTATTTATGATTACTATAATCATTAAATTTCACCAACCGCCTTATATTGGGTTTGAGGACAAAAAAATCCACCGGACTTCTGCCATCATGGACAATCAAAACTCCGATATGCATACACGACACGCCACACGAGGACTTCAATGATGCTCGTATCTTTGTTCACCTACAGAAAACGGTCGGTGAACAATAGTAGAGTGACATGTGAGTTCACGTGTCAAGTGAGTTTTTATTGGGTCCCGCCCTTTTCCAGGATTGGAAATCCCCAACCAACAAGAACAGAACAGGGAGGGAATTAGTGATTAGAAGAAAATCTTCAGACATAATATTGTTGCCGCTGTTAACTGAATGGCTGCTTTATTGTGTTGCAGTAGCACCAAACTTCTTCTTCCCTTGTCCTTGAATTCTAATTCGCTCCCACTTATTATCAGTAGTAGTAGTATCTCATCGAATACTCATTCTACTTCATTTCTTTCTAGGGTTTCATTTCAACCCTCCAAGACATCAAGGATTAATAATAATATTAGATGCCAAGCTCAAAACTCATTGGATTCAACTGTCTATAAAGGGATTTACGGGCCATGGTCTGTCGATTCTACGGATGTTCGCGAGGTTCGTTTATTCGATTCTCTACTAATTTATGCGATTTTCTTTATTGAATTTAGTATTTCAATTTCTATACAAATTCTCTTCAAAAATTGTAGCTTTGGTTGTGATTCTTGATAGACTTTATATTGAATGTTGTTGTTTACATATGGATACTGCAGGTGATACTATATAGGTCAGGGTTAGTGACAGCTGCTGCAACATTTGTAATTGGTGGTTCAACTGCATTTTTACCTGATGATTTTTTCTTAACCAATGTATTGAATCAAAATCTTGATGTATTCTATGCACTTGGAGCTGGAGGGTTAGGGTTGTCGTTGTTCTTGATTCATATTTACGTCACTGAGATTAAACGTACCCTTCAAGCGTTATGGGCTATTGGAGTTCTTGGTTCCATAGCAGCCTCTGTAAGGCTTGCACAACCGGTTGGTGAGAGCTTGCCACAATATGTTGTTGATCACTCCATAGCTGTTTGGTTTATAGGGCCTCTCTTTGCTGCTTTGACAGGACTTGTCTTCAAGGAAGGTAAGATGTTAACCATGATTGTTGAACGGAAGGGCCTCAAGATGTATGGTTGGGTTCAATCATATATTCCTACATATTCGACTTATTGGGTCAATTTCACTTCATAGTACCAGTACTATAATTTTTTCAAGTGGTTCTTATTTCTCTTCACTATCATGTCATGGAAACAGGGCTTTGTTATGGAAAGTTAGAAGCCGGCATTCTGACATTTATTATTCCGTCGTTACTTCTTGGGCACCTGGTAACTCCTTCCAGAACAAGCTATTGTTATACTTTGAACAATTGAATCTTCTGTTGTTATACGGTTCATAGTCATCCATAGTGTAGTTTGTACAAAACTTCAGGAAAATACTGTGCTAACCTTTCCGCAAAATACAGACAGGTTTAATGGATGACGGATTGAAACTCAGCCTACTGGGTATCTGGATGGTTCTATTCAGCATTTTTGCAGCAAGAAAGTTCACCCAACCCATCAAGGTATTTGATTTCACTTTTGCCATTGCTTGCATCTCGTTAAGTTTGTTTCATTGTTATTCCAATTCATATATTTCATAACCAATCTTGTTTTTTCTTTTTTCACCCAAGGATGATATTGGTGATAAATCCGTGTTCATATTTAACTCCCTCCCGGAGAAGGAAAAGAAGGATTTGCTTGAGAAACTTGGACAAGCAGATTTGACGCAAGACATTGACTAGAAAATAACTAGTAAGTATATATGTAGAACTGTAAGGCACTGGCAGTCTGGCACCCTTATATCTTAAGCTGAGGTGCTGAAAAATTGTACCAAACTAGGTCTAGTAATGATATATATTGTTCTCTGGCATTCCTAAGCCAATGGTGTATATTTTTGGTCTTAATAAAACCTCAGAATAGAAGACCCGTTTGAATGCATTTGTCTATCTTACATACTTCTTTCTACCTAAGTTGGATACTTGCAGCTGTCATGTAATCTCTCCTTGATGTTTTATTGATCGTGAGTCACATAAAACTCACTAAAGATTCCTTGGTTGCATATGCCTGCAGTGCCAGTGAATGTTGTCACGGTTATAAAGCCTATAATTGTACTCCAATTTTATTTTATTTTTGGAAAGGCAAGTCTTCTGTTGTTTTTAGTTTCTGGTATTCTTTGGTCGAACGGATCACTACCTGGTCTGACTCTGTTTGCCTCTCTACTAGTAAAAGTTAGTTGTTGATTTTCTTTTCTTGGTCCTAGTTTTGCTGTTCCTATGAATTTATTGGATCTGTGACCCAAATTTGTACACTTCTGCTACGTTTCTGTGACAAATGTTAAATATCAGTTTAACAATAAATAATACTCCCTCCATTTCTGCAAAAGCAGTACTATCAAACTCGAGGAGGAAATACTCTTAAAAATAGAGGGGGAAAACCCTCGTAAGTTCAATACGCATTAACTCTCATGATTGTCATTGAGGTACATATTTTCATTAACATATGCAGTTGAATCATTGAATGCAACATTCTCCAATTACGAGTCATCAAGCGAAAGATCTGCAATCTCAAGTATCCCACCACTGCCCATAGTATCAAATGTATCGCCTCCAACATCTGACATTCTTGTCTTGCGGGTTTTATATTGAGGATCTCTTCCGATAGAAGGCGAAGAAGATTAGAATGCACAAACACTAGGGTCGGACTATTAAATGTATAATTTTGAAGTATATATCTTGTGCAAGTTGATTTTGTGAACTATGAAGTACTGATTGAATAATTATTTTGACTTCCTGTGTGAATGCCTACTTGTAATAGCTTATGTTTATGTTTATATTGTTCAATCTGTGTGCTATGCCCAATAATAATAAGATGTCAAGATTGGTTTTCTCCCCCGATATCATGAGATGTGATGTCGAGATTGGTTGTCTCCATCGACTTCGTGAGATGAGATGGTGAGATTGGCTTTCTAAGAACTTTTAGCCAATATAGTTTGATTTTTCTGCAGATTCTAAAAGAACGACGTGGATCATAGGTTTCAAAGATAACGAATAGTAAGTTTCTGTATATTTTACCGCATAATGTTGCGGGGCTTATGATTTTGAAGTTAAGGTTACAGCAACCATCTCAGATGAACATATATGCTCAAAGAGATATACCAGATGACGCAAATTATATATTCAGGGGCAGACCACTTTAAGATGATGCTGCAGCAGAATGCCACAAATCACTTGACTTTTGACCACCAAACAGGTCAGATGGGCTAAGGCTCCGCATAGGAGGCAATTATGACAATTAGCACAGGCACAACCACCAACCCAGCACAAGTTAGGTCATTATTGGCCAATTAAGCCATCTATATCGTATCTAAACACCACAGGTGAGTTACGAGGTTCACTTTCTGATGTATGGGTGCTGCTAAGAGACCCTTCCCATGGTTAACCATGAATGGTAGACCCATAGAACCAGCAGCGGCAGGGTAAGAGAGATGTTGATGGCTGGGCTATGTTGCAATGCTATAAGATGGTGGGAGACCTTGCTCAAAACGCTTCAAATCTTCCAGCTTGAAACAAGAATCTAGTAACAGCTGGAGAATCAAAAATTGAATCCACTGGTCAGCCGGATTTTGCTTCTTGCAAACAATGATACTTATTAAGGAAATTAGCATCAAGAGCTATGCTATTCTCTCAAGGAAGCTAAAAGAAGCTAAAATAACATCATACCTGTGGGTTCTGAACAAAATCGGAAGTGTCAAACATAGTAGAGGGTCACTTCTTGACAGTCTACTGTGCTAGGAGAGGCCGTCACCACTCGCAAACTCTCTTGCAAAATAATATGACCATAAAAGGCACCTTCCAAACACGGCTCTCAACAGTTGTGTGGGCATAAAGGCGTTGTAAGCGGAAGAGTCATCACTTTCCAACAGATCAGACAGCTGAACTCTGCCTCAATAACCACGTTGGCATGACGTAACTGAAGTTTTTACACATTTATCTCATTTAGAATATCTGGTTTTTGTCCTGTCCAACAGCCCTTGTTAGAAAAGCATATTTTGGAAAAATGAAATTTAGGACTGCAAACCTTCGAGACTCTTATTTCTTACAGTCAAGCTGCGGTTGCTTTATGGCTCTTCTTGCCATCTTCCTGACTTCTTGAATTTTCACCACTGTTCCCCAGCACTCCAACCAGCTTTCTTTCTAACTCCTTTCTTATTCATATCTTCTCTCACTTTCTCTGCTTTTTCCCACATTCCCAGGGAGTTTAACATATTAGCCATCAAAATATAGTATCCGTCGTTCTTGGGATCTAATTCTATAGCCCGCTTCGCTACCCGTTCTGCCATCTCAACATCGTTATGGGTTCTACAACAACCAAGAAGAGATCCCCATACACCCCCATCAGGAACAATCGGCATTGACAGAACTAAATTTTCAGCCTCGTGTAGATACCCTGCTCGGCCAAGAAGATCAACCATACAAGCATAGTGCTTCAAAGTTGGTTGAATTGCATAACGTTCCATCCTACTGAATATATTCTTTCCTGCTTCGACAAGACCTGCATGAGTACATGCCAACAGGACTGCGAGGAAGCTCAGTCCATTAGGTCTAACACCCGAATCTTCCATCTGCTGGAACAGCTCCACTGCAGCATTTGCATCGCCATGAATTCCATACCCTGAGATCATCACATTCCATGAAATAACATCTCTTTTAGGCATGGAATCAAATATTTCTCTTGATAACTGAAGTTCCCCGCATTTAACATACATATCAACTAGAGAAGTAACAAGAGATAAATCAAACTCCAAACCCATTTCTTTGATGTTACTATGAACTCTTTTGCCATGCTCTAATGCTGCCTGATGAGAGCAAGCTGACAGAACGGTCTTCAACGTCACTGAATTAGGTTTGACGTCAGCTGAAATCATCTGTTCGAAAAGCGATATAGCCTCATTTGAATGTCCACTATGAGTATAAGCAGTAATCAATGTGTTCCACGTCACGACGTCTTTCTGCACCCAAAGGAACAGTCTATTCGCGGCTGTTAGATTTTTACATCTCCCATACATTCCCACAAGTGAATTTGCAACTGAAATGTTTGCATCCTTCCCATTTTTAATTGCATAGCAGTGAACAGAGCGTCCTGTCAATGCCGATTCAGAACATGACGACAGCACTGAAACTAGACTGTCTTTATTAGCTTCCACTCTTAATTGTTGCATTTCCCTGAAAAGCTCAAAGCACTTTGTTTCCAACCCTAACTTACTATACCCTGATATCATATGGTTCCAAGACTCTACATCCCGTTCAAACAGTCTATCAAAGAGATTTTCCGCTATATTTAAACAGCCAAACTTGCTGTACATAGAAATGAGAGAATTAATAACCATTTTACTTAACTTATAACCTCTCCTAATGATCATGCCATGAAAAGCTTTGCCTTCACTAACCATCTTAGAGTTACCAAGACCTGAAAGAATGCAACTAATAATGATTTCATCGGGATCAATTTCTGATTTCTGCATTGCCCAAAATAAATCTAAGCATTCACGTATGCGACCTTTTCTTGCATAAACACCAATAATTGTTGTCATTGAAATAAGATCTTTGTCATCCAATTCAAGGAAAGAACTAGCGGCATCTTCAGTAGTTCCGCACTTGGAATACATTGACAACAACGACGACTTCACAAATTGAGAATACCCATTTCCTGTTTTAACCATATAACCATGTATACATCTACCACTTAACACATAACCCAAATTCCCACAAGCTTTCAGCCCACCATCGATAGTCCTGACGTTTGGCTTCTCACCATCGCCGACACCAACTTTATGCATTTCTCTAAAACAATCCAACCCTTTCTCAAATTCATCATTTTGAACATACCCATTAATAAGAGCAGTCCAAGAAACAACATCCCTCACAGTCATTTCATCAAACATGTTCTCCGCATCCCCCAACTCATTACACTTGCAATACATATAAACAAAAGAAGATCCAATTGCAACATTACCACTTAAAAGCCCAAACTTCAAACCAAAACAATGAATAATTCGACCAAACTCAATATCTGAAAGCTCGGCAGAAGCCGTAACTATCATCGGTATTGTAAAAGGGTTAGGAAGGATTGATGAAAAATGCATTTTTGAAAAATGCTCAAGTGAGTTTACGTAATCTCCACTGGAGAAATGAGACTTGATAATTGAGTTCCATAAGAATGCGTCTTTATATCCATTGAAAGAATTGAAAACTTGACTTGATACATTTGGTTTGTTTAGGGATGAGTAAAGAGAGATTAGTTTTGATGTTATGAAAATGTTATTGCGATGACCACTTGTGATTATAAATGAATGATACTTAACAAGTGTTTTGATATCTAAATTAAAGCTTGATAAGAAGTGATCAATGGGATTGGTAAGATGGTTGGTTTGATGAGAAGGTGGTGGTGATGAATGGAAATACAGTGGTGGAATTGTGAATGAGAGCGTTTTGGGAAGGCGATTCATAGTTGTGAGACCCATACCCAGATAGACAACATTCTAAAGAAAAAGGAGCTTTGAAAAATATAACGTATTTTAAGCGACATAAACAAGTCAGAGAACTTAATAACAAGAACTGTTTTTCATAGATAATTATAACTTATATTCCATATAGCAAAATGCAACTAATTGGAAGAATCGAATTTAGCAAATTCACAAAACAATGCAAAAGGTTTTTCCAGATGGATCATAGCCAAAAAAACAAAGGATGCAAGCCATCTAGTTGAACACAAAAAGAGCTTGATGGTGAATCATTTCTATCACACAGCAACTATTAAGATCTCATGCTCCTGGTTTTAACTCCGCCTTCATTTCCATTACTCACCGGCTCCTTTGACCTCATGCTCCTGGTTCTCACTCCACTTTCTGTACAGACATGATCCATGGTTTTCCTTCTCTTGGATGCCCGCTTTGCGTTAGTCTCACTTGTAGGAGTTGGCAAGTTTTTCATTCCACGTGTACGAGTTCCTAATTTCACTTTATCATCTTTTGCATTGTCATTCACCTCATCATGTTTATCATCTGTATCAGTAACTTTGTTTTGTTTCTGCTTTTTAACAACCGGAGTGTGAAAGGTTTCTGTTCCACTTTTAGTAGTTGCAGCTTTGACTACACCATCTTTTGCATTCTCATTCACCCCATCAGGTTTGTCACCAGAATCATTTACTTTGATTCGTTTCTTGCTTTGCTCAAGCTTGATATCAACCGCACTTTCCTCAATTTCTTTTTCATCTTCTGCTACTTCAGAATCTTCACTCACGGTTTCGCCGTCTTCTAGCACATCCTCAGCCATCTCTTCTGAGGCATTCTCTTCGCTTATCTCTGGATTCTCCTCCATCTCATCAATATTCTCATCTGGCTTAGACTGAAGAGATTCAATCACATCCATCAACTCTCTATTAACCTGACGAAGTAAAAAAGAAAAGGTTCAGCAGACAAAGTAAACATATTTGTATTCACAGAGTATACATGAAAAAGAGTTTTGCAGGGGGCAGCACAAAAAATTGGACTTGCAGTACGCAGATAGTGCCAAAATCTACCCTATTTCTTATGAATGACCGTGATTGAGATATCGGATATGCATTGTACCTGAGGGTTTTGAACAAAATCAGAGATGTCATTCGGACAAGAGGGACACTTCATGACAGTTTTTTGTGCTCGGAGAGTTCGTCTCCCCTGACAAGTTCTTTGCTTCACGAATTCCTGGCCAGAAAAGGCACCTTCCAAACACGGCTTGCAAAAGTTGTGAGCACATGGGGTTGTAAGCGGAAGAGTCATCACCTTCCGACAAATCAAACAGCTGAACTCTGCATCATTAGCCAAAGAAACATATGGAACTGAAGTTTTTACACAATAATTACGATTCAAATATCTGATGTTTCTCCTGTGCACCAGAGCCTGAATCAGAAAGCATATGATGGAACTTGGAAGAAGGGCATAAGACTCACTACACACCTTTGAGGAGTTTCTCCCTTACAGTCAAGTTCTTTGCTTGCTTTATGGCTCTCCTTGCCCTCTTTCTATCCTCTGGATTTTCACTGTCCATAGGTTTTCTGCTCAACGGAGGACTTCTTTTCCACTTCCAGCAACCTTCTTCCTCCTGACAAACATGAAAACTAAGTTCAGTATTGTGCAGTTCAACATAGCCAAAGAATCTAAGAGCTCGGACGGTAAAAAGAACATAAAATACATAATAAAAGTGGCAAAACAACTGTCCTCTTGACTAATGTATTGTACCCAATGTCCTGAGTATGACAAGTATCATTTATAATTTTCCTTCGATCCACAAAAAAATATTGATAGAAAGGAACAGGGTTAGTTAGAGTTTCTAACTTGAAACCAGAGGAAGCCACGGCAGCAGCAGAGAAAAAAGGGGGCAACAAAAAAAAATGGAAAGAAAGCACAGATGCTAAAACACAGAAAATTAACCAAACTCCCAATTATCTCCGGACTACAGATACCGACTTGAAATGCAGGTACTGGTAAGAAATACCCCTACGAACTATTGGACTTGATGTACCAGAACAGCAACAGGGCCTTTATCAATGAATATCCTATTGTTAATGAAAGTCAGTTACCACCTACAAGATAAAAAAGAAAAAAAGGAAGATAAGAATTTACTCACATCATAATCCCAGGATGGTTGTTCCTTTCTGTCTGTGATGTCAGTTGCCTGCTTTAATTCCTTAATGACAGGTAAAGGTCTAGGGCGGTCACCATGTTCATCGCTGCAATTAAAATTGTAGCAGACAAGTAAAAGAATGATCTTTTAAAAAGAGGTTTTATTAGAAATATGGAATCACAGAACTGGCTAAACTGTGAAAGCTCATACCTTGTCCATGGTGCAGGTTCGTTATCACATCGCACAAATAAGTATCTACAAACCTTAAAACCCTGAGACAGAAAACCTCATCAGAAAACCTTACAAACCAAGAACACACAACTCAATCGACATACGAGGATTTGGAATGTTTAAAACCAACATAAAGTAACTGACAAACCTGGATTCCAGTTTTGCGC
Organism: Papaver atlanticum; assembly: GCA_023531105.1. Lineage (NCBI taxonomy): Eukaryota > Viridiplantae > Streptophyta > Magnoliopsida > Ranunculales > Papaveraceae > Papaver > Papaver atlanticum. The sequence goes on along the minus strand of JAJJMB010008919.1, from coordinate 1,548,331 downwards.
CAACACTTCTCTATCCTGTAAACTCCGTCATACCGAACCCCAGTTTCAGGAGCATAGGAAGAACGCTTCTCTTTGTGGGATCTACAAATTATAACGAAAACAAAGGTTAAGCAAATGTAGCATAAACAGTTACCTCAGCAGATTAATAAGACATCAACATAACTATTTTGACAACTAAGAGCAATCCTGAATGGCAGCTAATGGTTTTCTAATAACAGGAAGAAAAAAAAAACACGCAAATGGGGGAATTTCATGTAGTTGGGGATGATTCACCAAACAGAAAATAACTATTAAAAATAATGTCTATCATGGCTTACCTCACCACTCGAACTGGATAACCTTTCTTGCAACTAAGTCTAAGTGCCTCGTTCATTTTCTCAAACTTCTGGTCGAAGGACTGGTCCTTATTTGTGCGTTTATTTCCACTTAGATCTCTACCCCCACTGTCACCACAAACATCAACAAAGAAAAGAAAGAATGCATCAAAATCACATGGCATAAAATCAGGACCTGGTCCTTCGAATGTATAACAGGAAAAAGGAAGAAGAAAATCTATTTTCACTGGTAACAAAGAAGCTTGAAAATTGCTTGCTCCGCTTACACCAAATCTTCATTAAGCCAGTACATGAACCCTCAAAACCAGGTAATATAGTTCATATGAAGGACAATCAACTTCTTAGAGTGAAAATATGAAAATCAGAAAATCGACATGGATACTTGAGATTCTTACCTAGGTAGAAACCTTGACCAATTGTGATAAATGAAGAATACCAAACTAGATTCTACCGAAGTCACTAGATTTTAGAAGTATATGAAACAAACAAAATTGTGGGCTGAGCTCAAATACTTGGCCAAGACAACTAATAATGTCAACAGTCAAGATACTACTACAAGTGAGTCAAATACAGAACCTTCCAGTGTAGAGGAACCACTCTCCATGATCTTCGTCATCTTTGTAGCCTCCTGAAAGTGCCACTGACTGAGCACCGTGCCCTGATTGTCCAGCGATCCCTGCAACATGAGGAAGGTGGGCACCCCACTGTCTACATTCCATTCTATCCTCCCAAGATTCCCCAACTAACACACCCTGCTTTCTATCTGGATCATTCTCAGCAAGTATAGGCCCAAAATGGTCTGGTGCAGTTGTAACAAATATCTTCCCGCTGCAGGCATTAGCCTTCCCAGTTTTCTTTGCTCGTTCAGTCGTGTATGCCTTATCAGGTTTGTTCTGGTTGTGCACAAAATGCTGAACTTTCAATGGACCAACTACATTAGATGAGCTTGACATCCTCGCCATTCGAATGGCTATAACAACAGCAGAATTGATACGAGGTTCACTTGCCATCTTAGGAGGAATAGGATTGCGACACTTTGCACAAGTGCGCTTTCCTTGACCAATCCATTTTTGAAAGCATTTTAAGCAAAAGTTGTGCCCACATGGTGTCTGAAACAAGAAAAACATCCTTAATACAGTCATTGAAACAATAAAATCACCTAATTAAAACCGAAAAAAAACATCTTAAGAATTCAACATAACTCATTTATCAATCAAATCTACTTCCCAATACATATAAATGATGAAATCAATCAGAACTATATCGCATCCTTGCAACAAATGTCCATACTTATCAAATAACAAAGCACAAAATGCAACAACAACAATAAAAATCTCTAAACACATCAAATTAAGACCAAATCGATAAGATCGAGAGGACTTACAGTGACAGGCCTCTCCGGTAACTGCATACAGAAGGAACAATTAAAGTTCCCATCGAAAAGATCAAGAACATCATTATCCCCGTCCTTTTTCTTATTGTTCTTATCGTCGAGATCTGAACCAGATTTACCTCCTCTACTCAAAAGCTCTTGCCGTTTCTTCGCCTTTTCCTGATCAGTTAATAATTGATTCGATTCGATCTCACGAATCGCAGCAATTAGGTTACCGCTTTCAACGGGTGGAGCCGCCGGGGATGACAATGGGAGATTGTGGTTTTCGGCATCGCAATCTGGGCATTCCCATTGAAGAGTAGAAGTCAAGGTTTGAGGTGGAGATGTTAAGCAGTTAACATGCCATGGTGTTATACAGGTTTTGCAAGTAAGGGTTTCTTCTTCACGTAAGGGTTTCTGTTTACATTTCATACAAATACCATCTCCGTCACAGGGGAGTTGGCTATTGTGCGCCATTCTGTAGAGAAGAGAGGGGTGTAGGATAAGCAGAGATTGGGGGAGAGGGAAAGACTGAAGAGGGGTTTTTAAGAGAAAGTAAAGAGGGGTTTGAGAGAGAGAAAGAGGGAGAGAGGGTATTTGTTTTTTTGGGGAGAAGAAGAGGCGGGGGAATTTATTAAAATCAAACTTTTTGAGATTTGGATTTGAAATTTTCCCTCTTCTTTTTTGGGGAAGTACATGTTTTCTTTCTTGGATTTTGAGAAAAATGGGATGTTATTTTTTGTTTTGAGGTTTTTACAGTAGGAATTTTGGTTTTGTCTTTCTGAGGACGTAAAAATAAACATGGGATCAATAGATATGGTTCCTCGTCAAAGTCTGGTTCCGTAATAATCATCCAGCAAGGAACAGATAACAAATAGTACATCAAAAAAAATAAAAAATCATGTGCATAGTCCATTTTTTTTTTCTTCTAGAGAGCCAATGTCAGATAAATTTTGGTTGCATGATCAATTACATCAAAAACAAGATTTTTATTAAAAAGAGAGCAAAAATTATGACCTACTCACTAATTAGGACCGGTTGTATATATATTAACGAGTCGGACAAAATTACCCTTTACACTAACATGAAACTTTCACATGCTTATCGAGTCACCGTCAAATTGAAACCTACTTTTCTACCCGTCTGTTCTTGTTTCTTACTCTAATCACCATTATCAAACTTCCATTCCATTAATGGAGGCGAATTTTGACCTTGCCACGGTAATCACAAATATGGTAAATTTATGGCCTTGCATACATATAAGAAAACAAATCAACATTAGTCTACACTGGCAAATGAATAAACTATTATGTGATCATGGCTGTAAACTCGGACAAAAATGCACTACCACCGAAAAACAACATGCTTATCATATCACGGATATTGATTCTTTTTTTATTTTTTGAATGGTAATTGTAACGAACATTAGATGGATTCTCATTAGTTATAAGATTTTTCATAGAAAAAGAAAAAGATTAATTTTCATGAGCTATAAAATTGATATTCACCTCTTATGCACTACCTCTCTGTGAATCAACGACTTTCTCAACTTAGCTTTTTCGTACAGTTTAGAATCTTGTCATGGTGGTAAAGGTTAGTTGAAGACGATGAGAGAGTTAGGGTTCAATTTGATACGTGTGTGAAAATTGTGTTTGATGGATGAGGGTGATTTTGTCCGACTCGTTCATATATTTTAAATCCGTCCTAGTTAGAATGTAGTCGATTTCGGCCGTCTCGGCCGAGATTTTGGTGATTTTCCCGCTTTCGGTCATAGAGGAGTCGATATTAACATTCTCATCAAGACGAAATCTTTGGGGGGGGGGGTTTTTGTCTTAACTGTTTATTCTCTGTAATTCAACTGAAGCTCTTCAGTTTTCATCGGCTGCATGAATCCCATTTTAAAAAAAATTAAAACTCAAAAAATACTAATTAGTGAAGAGAATCACGATTCTAAGAAATCAAAACACAAAAGCATAACAATTGATTAATAATGAAGAGCGCTGTGAATCCCGTGATTAATGGAAGAACCAATGATTAATGTTGTGTTTTTAGAAGTTGAATATGATTAGAATATTGGGTTTGATTTGAATTTGAGTTTACAGGGAAGGACTCAAGTTGATGTCGTTTGATAGAATTAACGAACTGCAAATATTAATTGTGTTTTCTGGTCTGTTATGGTTGGGAAAGATGGGTCAGAAATACAATTTAAATTTGAAAAGGGATCAAAGAGAATAACTACAAGTTTGTAGAGGATTTGGGCAGTTTTAATGCTTAAAACCAGATAAAGAAAGGTGGGTGTTTCTGTTGATTTTTGTTGATCTATGGAGTAAATTAATGGAAGATGATCTAGGAGAATTTTGATAAAGTACCCTGCTTTTCGGATACCCACTAAAAAAATGCCCCCGTTTTTTTTTTTTTTTGTTAAAGTACCCTCACGTTAGTTTTTCCATCTAGTGTTGGTTAAGACTAATTTACTTTATATATTTGCCCTTTTATTATTTCCACATTGATTTTATACGTCATTGTTCAGGTTCGTCGAGTCTGGTTCAGGATCATTACACCGCTTTCAAGTTCGTTACATCATTTCCCAAAAAGGGTTCATCATTTCGAGTGTTTGGGGTTTTTGGTTGGAAGAAAACGACCTTCTACAACATTTTCTTAGGTTCGTCGAGCCCGGTTCAGGATCGTTACAACGCTTTCAGGTTCGTCGGATCATTTACCCTCCCCACCAAGGAGATGTAGTTCAGGGGTAAATTGGACTTTTAATTGGAAAGATAACTGCCACCTAGCACTTAACTAGATGGAATTTGCCTTTTGAATAAAACGGGGTACTTTAACAAATTTCTAAAAAACGGGACACTTCTTTAATGTAATGTGAAAAGTAGGGGTACTTTATGAAAAAGCCCATGTATGATCTAGAGTACCGAGACAAAAAAAAACAGAGTTTATAATGGATTGATTCTTCTTCTTCAATATCCATCAAATCATAGCTATTTAATCCATTGTCTTCTTTTTTTATTTTATTTTTTGTGTTTCAAAATCATTGTTTCACGGAATTAATTTTGCTTTAAACCAGTGCTACCAAAGGGTATATATGTGCCGTGTTGCATGAGAGTTGAGTACACAAGCAGCTTGACACATGTAAGTATAAACGTCTCTACTCTTTTTATACAAATTTAACAAGTATGAAAGGTGTAAACTATTCACTCCGGAATTCCGCCTGGTTATCTCGGCGAGATTGTTTTGTCGCGGTGTCTCTGACCCAGCCGAGACAGTCCGAGATACGAAATCGACCACATTTAGTGAGCTGACTACGAGTTTTGCTCTCCCTCTAACAAAAATCCCAAAACAAATGGAAAGAAACAACTAGTACTAATATTACAGATTTCAAACCATTCTCTGTTCCATCAACGAAATTGATATCTTTCTGATGGTTATGATTTCAAACCATTTTGATTCATGTTCTTTAAAATCTTGATCTTCAGATTCTTGATCATCATATATGTTATATGCTTATATAGTAGAGAAGTAATAACTCGAGTTGACATCATCACGATCAATATCGGTATTAATTTCCGAAGTAGATCGTCGTCTTTCATAACGTACTTGATAACAATGCAGTAGCACCACCGAAAACACCATTATGGCTATCATATAAGAAATCTAGATGGCATTGAGAGACCATCAGATCTATAAAAACATAGTGAAAATCCCTAAAATTGTTGAAACAATAATTTTTTTGATTAGATATTTACATAAACTAAGAGAAATAATTTTGATTTGCACGAAAGATTCGAAAAATAAAATCAAATCCGGGTAAGTCAAGGAGATTCAACGATGAAATAGGTAGTTTTTTTTTCTTTTCTGGGAGTCAAGGGAGAAAAGAGAAAGAGATTGAGGATTTTCCCTTGATAATTGATATATCTATGCATGGTCTAATTGAATAACAATGACTTAACTTGCACAATAATATGCTTAGTCAGGCAAAGGGTTGACTAATCCTAGTTCTAGCCCTCCTCCCCCCCACCCCCCACCCACCTACCCACCACCCACCACCCACAAAAAAATAAATCACCAAAACCATTATTAAAATAAATTAAATTAAATTAAATTTTTCTACATATTTTACATTTTTTTTATGCAGTAAATTTTTTATTGATGAGAATTAATCAATTACAGAGTTATCCTGGTCAACTCATTCTTGAATTTCCTGTGGAAGATCAGCCCAATAATTAAAACTAGTTCTCAAAACTCTGGCTCTCTTTGTTATTTTATCAGCAACACTGTTTGCATTTCTCATAACTGAGATGCATCTCTAATGCTCCAGAGAACTTAACATAAGCTTAATATAAAGAATTAAAGATTGGTTTATCCAATGAACAAAGTAAGCAGGTTCATTGATTGATTTTATTAAAACCTCACCATTAGACTCAAAAATAACCTTCTTCAACTTCAGCTTGACTGCAAGAGTAACAACTTCTTTCATAATTTTACACTCCAGTTCTTCCACTTCAATTCCATTCTTCATTCCTCCATCAAAGTGGAAACCTTGGACAGCAATGCAGGTACCTGCAAAATTTCTTACAATTAATCCCAGACCACCTTGTAATGTTTCCTTCTTAAAAGAAGCATCAATGTTAATTTTCAACAACTCGTTATCTGGTCCCCTTAGTTGTAATGTATATATTTTACATTTACTCCGCTTAATTTATATATTTAGTCCACTAGTATACACATTTTATATATTTTTTTGGTCCCCCTCATTTGTAATGTATGGCTCCGTCACTGTGTTTAGTGCTTCTAATCACGTCATTGTAGAGTTTTTTTTTTCTCTCCACATACTCCACCAAATGAAAAACGGCAAATACCCTCATAAATGTTTAGATCTCTTCTTACTCTTCTTGTTGTTCGATTCCCAGTTCTCACAAAGTTCTTCTAACATCACTTGCAAAATCCCACCCAATTTCAAAATTAATCATGAAATAGGACCAAGCCTCAAAAGTTATTTTGCAGTGTAAAAACATATTAGCATTAGTTTCCTCATGAACACCACACAATAAACAATTAACATTCTGGATAAAACCTGCCTTGTATGGATAATCTAAAGTGGGAGCACCACTATAGCATAAAGTCCAAACAAAAAATGAGACTTTCAGTGGAACCTTAGGTTTCAAGGCTGTTTATCCATGAACAAAATAAAACCTTCTGTTTCTAGAGATGAATATGCAGATGCAGCCGAAAATATATCTCTGTTTCATACCTCAAATGTCTATCATCTTTAGCATCAGAGAATGAAAATTCACTTGTTGTGCTTCTATTTAATTCAAAGCCCTAACAAACTAAAAAGCGGGGGTCTAACAACCTCACCCAATATTTCGTTTAGGCAATTTGTATGGAAAAGCTCCAATATAATTCCAAGAGAATCAACTAGACAGTCAGACTTAATCAATGGAAATATATCCAAGAGTTGTATCTCTGTTTCACAATGTAATCAGCAAACCAAACATATAGAAATCCGCGAGCCTGATTATTATGTGAAACAACTTGAACGGTACCAAAGACCAATGTTCAAGTGTCAATCAATTTATATCAACAACCAAAGGTTGGATTATCTAATTGATTGAACTACGCACAACCTGTGATATTTCAATTATATAAACAAATATAATGCGGAAAGGAAATAACACAGACACCAGAAATTTTGTTAACGAGGAAACCGCAAATGCAGAAAAACCCAGGGACCTAGTCCAGATTTGAACACCACACTGTATTAAGCCGCTACAGACACTAGCCTACTCCAAGTTAACTTCGGACTGGAATGTAGTTGAGCCCTAACCAATCTCACACTGATCGAGGTATAGTTGCGTTCCTTACGCTTCTGAATCCCAACAGGACTCTACGCACTTGATTCCCTTAGCTGATCTCACCCACAACTAAGAGTTGCTACGACCCAAAGTCGAAGACTTGATAAACCAAACCGTCTCACACAAAAAAATATATTGAATAGATAAATCTGTCTCCCACAGAAATACCTATGAGTTTTGTTCCGTCTTTTGATAAATCAAGGTGAACATGAACCAATTGATACACCAGACTCATATTCCCGAAGAACAGCCTAGTAATATCAATCACCTCAAAATAATCTTAATCGTATGGTAGCCAAACAACATATTGTGGAATCACAAACGATGAGATGAAGATGTTCGTGACTACTTTTTATCTTGCCTATCGGAGATTAAATCTCGAGCAAATATTAGAGAAGATAATACTCAATACGATAGAATACAACAAGATCAGAACACGCAATTATAGAGAAAATAGTTGGGTCTGGCTTAACAATCCCAATGAAGTCTTTAAGTCGTTAACCTATAATGGTTTTAGAAAAACCTAGGTTAAAGGAGAATCGACTTTAGTCGCAACTAGTATCACACTGAAGGTATGGGGATTAGGTTTCCCAGTTGCTAGAGTTCTCCCTTATATAGTCTTCAAATCAGGGTTTGCAATCAATGAAAACCTGATTAGACTCAAGCTAATATCTTTCAACCGTTAGATCGAACTTAGCTTATTATATACAAATGACAAGTGACTTCATTTAGATATGGGTAACAATACCTAAACGTGTACACCTTGTTGGCTCAATAATAGTTAACAGAAGTTAGCCATATGAACACTTTCATATCAACCTTGTTCATCTTAACACAACTAGTTCAAATGACTCCAATGAAACTAGTTATATAGTTGTTCAATTGTTTATATTCTCATAGAAGTATACAAGACACAATTGAAGCAAAATCGATTTTGATTCACTCGAATCAATTCATGAACATTATAGCCACGGTTTGCAAAAGATTGCATTCCTTATTATATAAATGTATTAGTTCATGAACAAACCGATTTTAGAACATAACCTACTCAAGTATGCAAACGGGTACGCATACCTAAGTGGCCGGACTTAGTTTGGGTTCGCCAGTATGCGAACGGGTACGCATACCTCCAAACTCAGTTGAATTCCCGGACTTGAACTTACGCCGGTATGCATACGGGTATGCATACTAAGTTCCCGGACTTTCAACTAACCAACTAGTACGCATACGGATATGCATACTATGGTTCCCGGCTTGGAATAACTTGCAACAGTTAGCATACAAGTATGCATACTGTGCTATATCTTATCATGGTTAATTGTTCTAAACTCCCATTTCAATCATTGAAACATTCTTAGAAGACGACAGTAGCTGTCTCACACAAACTATTAGCTTCAAAGCATTTTTCAAGTGATCGATAGATCAATACGAAACATTCTGAGTCTACATCAAATGACTGTCTCACACAAATCATATAAGATGTTACCAGGCGATTTTCACATGATCATCTTTTGACTTTCGTAAAAAATATAAGATGAAATTGGTTAAAGCGAAAGCTTACCAACACATATTTCAAGAAATATGTAGGCGAGTTAAACTCAACTCGAATATCAAATGTGTATAATCGAAGTCTATATAACTATACAACTTTTGTCTCAAATAGGAGATAGAGTAGATAGACTTTTGAGTGATAGATGAGTTCAAGTCTCCACATACCTTTTGTTGATGAAGTTCCACAAGCTCCCCTTAGTAGTTCTTCGTCTTCAATCGATGAACGTCGTGAAGTCTAAAGCTCAACTACACTTTCTATCCTAATCTAAGACTTAGCTATAAGTAGATTAGAAATCAAGACTTATAGTTTTGACAACTAAACTTGACAAATAAGCTTGAGATAGCAACACTTGCGAGTTCGACCGAGTAATGCTCTAACACAAACTATAAGTTCCAGGCTCATTGTTCTGACACCATATCCTGCACAATAAGCTTTTTACCATTGGAAATTCTGAACAACGTATGAAATCTCAACCTGAGAGACTGCTCACCTACCCGATTATTGTCCTAAAAATAAATACCAGAATCATCCTTATAAATATAATCAAAGAAGTACATTAGTGAATTTCAATGTTTTTTTTTCTTCGCTGAATTATCAAATATTCAATATGATTCCATGAGATCTACTATTTTTAGTGAAGTAAGGACTTGTAGCCGATTGAAAGGATCTTTTTTACAGTAATGAGGATTCGGTAGTTCACATATTAACCAATCAAAGAGATAATTTTATCGGGTAAAAAATGCGTTTGAAATGTTTTTGCATTATAACATAAAAAAATATCACAACTAAAATATGAGAATTTTAGGAAGCGCGATGTTGAATTTTGGAAAATACTTTTATTATACATTGTGTACTTTTGTTGGTCTCAAATAATGTTAGAGGATTGCTCGGTCGAACTCACAAGTGTTGTTATATTAAGCTTGTTGTCAAATTTAGTTAATCAAAACTATATCTTGATTTCTAATCTACATTTAGTCAAGTCTCATATTAGGATAGAAGTGTGTAGTTTAGTACCAGACATCAATGTGTTATGCCGTTTAAAGGCGAAGATCAACCGAATATTTTGGAGAACTTTATCAACAAAAGGTAAGTGAAGACTGAACCACCTATTACTCAAGTCTTCACCTTTCTATCTATGAGACTATGTCGCATGACTAAAGTAGATTTTACATGCACACCAAAAATTTCGAGTCAAGTTTATCTTGATTAATTATTGTTCATACTTGATGAATTTGGTTAAGAACAATTTATTGTTGATGACTTAAATTATGATTCAAGATTATTATTTGAAAATAGCCTGGAACAGTGATATGTGTCATTGATGTTATTCGGGAATGTTTCAAATTGATTATTAGAGAGATATAGAACTACTGTAAATCTTGATACAGGACAATACACGTACCAGCTTACATATTGGCGCAACTGTTATAGGTCCGGATCCACACTATGTGTACGTAGTATACGTACCGACGTAGCTATATTTGGCAATGACTTTTGGTACACATAACAAGTATGCAAACCCAAAAAGTTTTGTGAATCATGAACTCAGGTTGGTACACATACCTAGTATGCATACCGGAAAAGTTTTGTGAACTCGTTTTTGTCTTAAGGGTATAAAAACCCGGTACACATACCATGACAAAATAACTCACGAACTGGAAGTAGGTACACGTACTTACCCTGTCAAATATTTCAGATGCATTAGAATTATTTCTATGAGATAATCGGTATTCGAACAACTCTCTAAAAAACACACCTAGATATATTTGATCACATTATAACCTATGGTTGTGACTCAAGATTAAAGTCTTAAAGTGTTATATGAAAATGGTTAAACTTATAGTTCGTCTGGCTAGTTTTGGCTAACCTTTCATGAACAAGTCATTGTACATGGTTCGGCTATGGTTCATCCTAACCAAAGTGTATATTTGTTGTGTAATCTCAAATCAAGGATTCATCTAATAGTGGATATTGATTGCTTTATTCCAAAGCTACATTAGCTTAGATTTAAAGCAACCTTTGTTTTGAAAGTCTATATAAGGAAAACCTCAAATAAATGGGATCTTTGGATCCCCGACACTTTTCTTGTGTGTCTTAGTTCTAAACTAGAGTCGTCCTCTCCTTTAAACCTTTTTAGGTTTAGCTACGAAAAAGACTTTGCTTAGGGATTCATGAAGCCAAGTCCGACTATTTTTATCTTAATAGTTATTATATCCTGATCATGCTACCGATTATTGAGTCTCACTTCGATCAGGCAAGATAGATATAAGTCGGAAAGTTTCTTCGTCTCAGACTTTGTGATTCCACAGGTATATTCCTCTATAACGATTCTTTATTGAAATCGGAGTAGGATTTACTTGTGAGGTGAATAATAATCTAGGCTGCTCTTCGGGAGTCGTAAGTACTGGATTCTGAGGTTTGCTAGACTTTGTCTATTGCACATGATTTCCTATCTCGCCTTGATCTTTTGATTAGAATGGAAATCACATATAGGCTTACCCGGGAGAGGCAGATTGGTTTAAAGTCTTCAATTGAGTTGAAGCAACTCTTAGGCTGTAAAGGACGTTAACTAAGAGAATCAATTGCGCATAGTCTTGCGAGATTCAAGAGGCATAGGGAATGCAACTGTAACTGAATTACTCTGACGGTGCATTCGGTCTAAACTACATTCCACTCCGAAGTTTTGATAGTAGGCTAGAGTCTGTAGCGGCTTAATACAGTTTGGTGTTCAAATCTGGACAAGGTCCCGGGGGTTTTCTGCTATTGCGGTTTCCTCGTTTGTGTTATTTCCTTTTCCACATTATATTGTTTATATTTATAATTGAAATATCACAGGTTATACGTAAATCAATCTAAGTAGATACGTCCATCGTAATTATTGGATACGACTTGATTGATCTTGGATATTGATCTTTGGAATCGTCCAAGTACTCTCACGGTATAATCAGGTTCACGGACTTGTCTTCGTTTACATATTGATTGCGAGAGAAAGAGATATAAAATCTTCATATAATTCCTGATTGAGATTCATTAAGTTGTAACTCTCAAAATTGTATTTGAGTTTAGTCCATACAGGTTGCCTAAGAAAAAGTTGGTGGTGTATTCTGGTACCCTCGCATTTTAAAATAATATTTCACTATAATATGAAAATCAAAGTCGAGGATAAATTTTCAATCATATTTTGTTAACCTCCGCACTTAATATATTGAGAATAACAAAATTATACGGATATCTAATTTATCAATAAACTAAAACACAAATTGCCTTTTGGGGAGAGGCAAAGAGAGGTCGGGATGGATTTTTTTGGAAAGACAAAGAAGGGCTAGGACCATGTAGTCTAACAGGAGAAGATCTCCGCCATCTGGTTCCGTAGGTAAACGACGATTTTTAGTCATCCGTCCTCCTTTCTTTTTAAAACGTTGTTGCCTTTTTCCAACATCAAGCAAGCGGTTAGGAAAAAAAATAGCTATGATGTTTTATGGCTAACTTGTCACAAGTTTTATCCAGAAAAAATGAAATACGGTTTCTATTCAAAATAGTTAAAATTGTATCCCCTCAAATTACAATCTTCATTTTTCTTGAATTCATCCTTGTTACATTGTAGTTTTTGAAAGAAAAACTAAAAAAATTAATAATTAGTATATCTTTTAATAATTAGTATATCCCATTTGTTGAATTCATTCACTCTCGATAGGTAAGTTTCGTGTTGTTTATGAGATAGGATTTGTTAAGATTTTAGTTTTAGGGTTGTGAGATTCTTGATTGTTTTCAAATTGTGATTTGTTAGATCACTGTTAGTCATTCTCCCTTCTCTACCATCTTTTTATTTTTTTGGTTCCATACGCGAATATGGATTTATGTGGTGGGGCTTACTTACAAAATCATGTTTGTTTGCGGCTCATTCCATGTACTTTGTATCAGTTTTTTTGTAAGTGTAAGTAATGTGATTAATTGTATTTTTATTTGGTTAATGCAGTAAATAATTTTTACAACAGATTTCTCGGAATTCATGTGCTTAAGGATAAAACCAAAATTCCAATCTCTAAGAGAGTGAATTTATTCGTTTAAAATCGGGGTACATTTATTCTGCAGTTTACGTTAATATTGTGCGTTAAAGTGAAAGTATGAACTCTGTAGGCCTTTTGTTTTCATGTGTAGTTGTTTTCTTTTCAACCACGACTAATTCGATATTCTTTGTGCAAGTGAAAAACCAGAGTTAGTCAATTGTTTTCTCTTCAATTCATTGTCTTGGCATGAGATTTATTAAGCGGTGTGTTGGTGTTGGGATATAAAAATGGAGATTTTATAAAAACTGCATTCCTTCATGCATGAATGTTAAAATAATGTGTACTTAATTAAAAAAATCATTTGTTTGTTTAGTGGATATTATTCATTTAATTAGTTTCTTAGTTTCTTTTGTATTTTTTTCTTGATTTTATGTATACGACACTGCTTTATTATCAATTTACAATGTGTTTTTCTGTTTAAAATTTCTCAGTTTTTATTTTAAAAAAATAGGTCAGGCGAATTGAAACTTTTGGTTCCCGCCCCTACATGAAATTTTATCGATGCACTGCAGTAAGCTTATTGTTTTGAGTTAGTCTTCAAATTAGAGTTCGATAGGTTATAAAATGATACAATTAGTATATTGATGAGCGATAGTACTTATTAATATGTACTTTATTTGTGCAGAGAACATTTGCAAAAATGCTCGCCACATCACCGAGTATTGGTGATCGCAAGTTCAGAAGTTAGAGTTATGAAAATGAGACAGTACCAAGTACAACACCAAATTTTTCGTTCAGAAACTTGTATGGACAAACTTGTTACAATTAGTAATATAGATCAACATATGAGATTATGTACCTTAATTGTTAAATAAGTGTACTTGGATGATCTCACAAATCAATATATTAGTAATGACCTAGTACGTACCTGAATTGTATGTGAACCAAATTCCAATAATAGCAAGTCTTGTAATATGTAATTTAAGATACGAATTATTAAGAATAAATCTTGTGTTTAACACAACTTTTTAGGCTTAATAACTTTCTAGGTTAATTAACGCACTACTTGTGACATTTCTATTTTAAAGATTAATATAATGCAAAAAAGAAATAACACAAAACCAGAAATTTTGTTAACATGAAAACTACAATGTGGAGAAGAACCCCGAGACCTAGTCTAGAACTTGAACACCATACTGTATTAATCCACTAAAGACACTAGCCTACTATCAGACTTTGGACTAGAATGCAATTGAGACCGAAATGATCCTACGAGCAGTTCACCTTCAATCATGCTCCTTACGTCTCTTGGATCTCGCAATACCCTACAAATTGATTAACTGACGTCCTTTATTGGCCTAGGAGGAAACCTAGGTTTTAGTGAACGACTCTATCCGCAACCAAGACACAGAAGTTTCATGATTGAGATTTTAGTTTGCAGGAAGTCCTCCATTTATATTGATGATCATGGTTTGGTAACATGAACTATATAAGATAATATGTCAAAGTTATTATGTTTAGGATCTTTGATATGAGTAGACCTGGTCATACTTTTCAAAAGGTGAAGATTATCATCTCCAGTGTGACCTAAATTTGTTCATAACTGATCTAATCTATCAATGGTAGCCCGTGGAACTGCTAATCTTTTTGGTCTTGAAATAGGAAACAAAAAGAAAAGGTTAACTAAATTATTGATGTTCAGAATAAGAACATCGACATAAAGTACAACTAAAAACAAAATAATACTCACGAGAATGAGGAGAAGGATTAAAAAACTTTTTGAGACGAGGTATTTCCATAAGATTATCTGGAGACTCCTAATTCCCAGAAAGAAGCACTGAATCAGATCCATAACAACGCTACAATCTTAAGCTTAAGCTTTTCACCTTTGATAAATATCTCAATACCAAGTTACCAATGTGTTGATCTTCTGGTAAGATGTAAACGCGGGGGTACCAAAATACACCACCATTTTTTCCGTAGGAAATCTGTATGGACAAATTCAATACAACTCCGAGAGTTAAACTCAATTAAGGAATAGTATCTTAGAGTTATCTATCTCTCTCTCCCGCGATTAGAATGTCTATAGAATCAAATCCGTGAACCTAACCACAAAGAGATAACTTGGACGGTACCAAAACACCAATGTCCAAGAATCAATCAAGTTGTATCTAACAATCAAGTCCAAGAAGATTATCATCTCCATGCATATATACGAGTAGCCCCCCATTAGACACATTTAACGTGATCCATACACATGTAACTTTGTATATAAACCCAAGAAGCTAAGTTTGTAAACTAAGAGATTATATTCAGTCTAATTTGATCAACAAAAATTATACTTTTCTATTTTCTCTCTCACAATTCCTTTAGATCTGATTGTGTTAAACGACCTAAAAGGTAATCGGTAAACTCTAATCGGACAAAGACTAAGTAATTAACAGAGAAAGATCTATAATTAGGTCAAGTAAGGAAATCAGATCAATCAAGTAACCACATCATAATCTTGTATATGTACATATGTCGTTATCATTTCTAGATCAGAAATATGCATCTCCATGCACGTTATAACCGTTTTCACGCACGCTATAACTATTAAATATGAATCTTGAACCATAATGAATCTCAAAGTATAATTATTTTTCTATTTAACCATTATAGCACTAAAAACGTTAAAAAAATATAAACAAAATAAAACAAAATAAAAAAGCGAAATATTCTTTCTAAAGTGATGCGCTTTTTGCCTAGAACATTCACTCACCGGTCCACAAGAAAAAACAACAAACCACTCACTTGTCAAAACTCATTAGAACAGTCACCGACCCATTTTTCGAACTAGATTGGTTCCACGTAGACATACCCTTAGAGCAGTTCCTATGGACTTAACAAACATGAAGTTTGTTCATTTTGATCCCACTATGGACTCAACAAACATGAAAAACGGATGTGCAAACCAACAAAATTGTTGGTTTGTTGAGTGAGACGGAAGAACAGATGCGCGCTTGATGAAACATCGGGCGATTGTACCAGACACGCTGCCGTTGGAGCCAGAAATGCTGGCGTGTGTTCCAAAATCGTAAGTTTTTCCTTCACACGCCAGCGTCTATGGTAAATCCACCAGCGTGTGAGACTAAAATGCCAACGACTACTTTTCAATCTCGACATCCAAAGGCTATTATTCCTTTTTGTTTCCTTGTAAATTCAGTTCATCTCCAAACTTAAAACTCACACCTTCTTCATCTCTACCTCAAAATTTCACAACTTCATACCATCTCAATACTCATTTTTCCTTTATTTCAAACACAACTATTCATATCAACTCAATCTACCAGAAAAAATCTCTATAAATTTCCTTTCTAACAAATATGGCATCCTTATCGCACCGATCACAACAACGATCACAACAAAAAACACAACAACAATGACAACAATGACAACAAGAAACACAACAAGATACACTCCAATCACAACCAAGAAACACAAGAATTCGTGGTGTTCAGTATACGATGGATGAAGACGAGTCAAAATTTATAGGAATGTATTATATGCATTAGATCAAATCAATGGTATTTATCAAGAAAAAAAACTTTTTATGAAAAGATTTTTCAAAAAATTTGTGAAGAAACCGGTAACATCAATAGACGTGATGCCGAAGGATTGTCTCATCGTTTTCACACAATTTTAACATCCCTTAGTGAATATGTAGCTTTGATCATTCAAATGTGGCGCAACAAAAAAAGTGGTGAAGGCGAACCATAAGTGGGACGAAGATGTTGGGAAGAGTGACAAAGATCCCATAAAACGAGCTTCCAACATGAAACTTGTTTCACCATTTTGAGGGTGCTTAACAAGTTTAATCTATACTTGCGGGAAGGTAATCAAGTTCCTGCAAGATCACCACATGGTCCAATCTCGCAGTATTTTCAGAATGGTGGGCCTGGTTCCTCACCTGAACGAACTGGATTTCCGTATATCGGGTCTCCAAGTAGTCAGGAACAACACAACTCTAATCTAGACGTTAACATCAACATCAAGAGAATAAGAGGAGGGGTCAGAAAGCTGGAAAAGCAGCGAGAGACGCAGCCCAACGAGCATTATAAGGAGGTTCAAACTAGTTCAACTATGCTGAGCACAAGGAATTCGAGTTGAAGATAGAAGCAGATAGAGCTAGAGACTGTGGCATTGCTATAAAGCAACAACGAAAAAGTCTTCTTTCGCGAGAACAATACTACAGGGACTGTAAGCTAAACAAGCTACTCTCCTTGAACACTTCAACAATGAATACACGACAACTTGTTGTATGGACTAAGGAAATAGATATGGCGGAACAACAAGTCCCTCAACAAACTGGCCAGTATGAGAATGTGGAAGAAGACGAAGATGATGCCTCAGAAGAAAACGAAGATGAATATAGTCTTGATAACTAATTTTAATTCTTGTTTAGTAGTTAAGTTTAATTTAAATGTAATCGTTTAGTTAAAATTACTTTTAATATAATTGCCTTAATTTTAAGTTTAAGTGTAGTCGTTTAGTTAAAAACAAACAACTTTAAATTAAATAACATATTAATTAAAATAAACAACACTAAATTAAAAAATAACATATATCTGCCTCTGCCTCGCCCCCGCGCATTGTCTCTTTCTCCTTTTAAAACCCAAAGGTGCTTGGTTAGATCTTGTCTTAGTTGTCCAAAGATTCCCAGGTTTTGGAGTCTGACAGTGGCAAGTCTATATTCTCTTGTTGGATGCCCATGCTGCACCACAAGATTTGGCCTCAAATCTTCATCTGGAAAACTATTCCAGGTTGGGTCACGTCTGGTTTCTTCAATGCCCATGTTATGCAGAATGATACAAGTTAGCATAATTTTGTTCATTTCTTGAAATAAAAAAAGCGTGTCGGCCCAGCTATGATGGCAAACTTCCTTTTCAGTATGCCAAAAATGCTTCAACATCCTTTCTGCATTTCATTTGTTGGGTGTTAAAGTACTTCATATCCTTCGAAGTTGTCGGTCCAAAACCCACCTGACTATAAGTTTGAACCATAGTTGACCATTTTGGATAGATTCCATCTGCTAGATAATAACCCTGAGTGTAGTGATGACCGTTGATGGTGAAATTACAATGCGACGCGATCCCATTCTTAAGATCTTCAAACAATGGTGACTTATACAAAACGTTGAGATCGTTATTTGAACCCAGGAGTCCAAAAATAGCATGCCAAAACCAACAATCATAAGTAGCTTAAGCTTCCAAAATTACAGTTGGTTTTGGATACTGACCCTTATATTGGCCTGCCCATTCAACCGGACACGCATGCCACGTCCAGTGCATGCAGTTAAGACTACCTATCATTCCTGGAAAACCCCTTGTGGTGTTTTCTGCAGTTATTCTTTGAACATCTTCCTGAGTAGGCTTTCTTTAAAAGGTTGGACCAAAATGCTCGACTATTGTTTCGCAAAGCAATTTGAGATACCCAAAGGCGGTTGATTTCCCAATACGGATGTAATCATCTGTGGAATCCGCTGGTACCTCGTAACATAGTATACGGAGGGCCGCATTGACCTTTTTTTCGGGACTAAAGCCTCGTACATGTCGTGCATCATACTGATAATTAAATAAAGGTTGTACCTGACAAAGCTCGGCAATAATCCTTTGCGTCAAGTTGCGGCCTATGCGGAAATCGTCGCTGAAAATCCTCATCGGAATAGACACAATCATGATTAAAATAATCATGCATCATCTTGTCGTAGTAAAAATGTCGATCTCGCTACGTCTATCTTCTAGTCGTAACTTCATATGGCTCTAAAGGCTTTGGTATTATCCCGGTTTGTAATTGCAACATAAAATTTCGCCTTCTTCTATCATGAATTGCATCTTCATCCATTTGAGGCAAAAACTTCATACACATTTCTTCCTCTTCTTCATACAACATTTCATCCATCTCCATATCTTCCTCAGAAGAACCAAAATCAGGATTCATGGTTGAAAATCGAAAGCAATTGAAATTAAGAAAAGATAGATCAGATGAAAGATTGTTGTGAATTTGTGAGATCAAACTCGAGCTGTATTTATGGAGGTAGAAACTAGCCGTTCCGGTGACCATTTAAAAGTAGTCGTTGGCGGTCTTGGTTCAAACGCCAGCAGTTCTCCTACGTACGCCAGCGATTGTCCTTCAAACGCCAGCGACAACACTTCGTCCTGACGCTTGACGGTCAACCGCCCACTTTTTTTCCATGGTGCGAAACCACGTTTGACCATCCATCTCCTAGCTCAATAAAAATTTGGTTTTGTACATTGCCATAGGAATTGCCCTTAGAGCCACACAAAAATTTATTCAAGCAGTCATCCGAACGCCTTTGTGGCATGTCTCACATGGAACGGCACCAGTTTTCCATCCACGGGCTGCTAAAATTTACTCTCTGGAATTGCCCGTAAGAAGTGGGAGTTTCTGTTCTTTTCTTTCCTGCGAAAGGAAGTGGGAATTTCGTGTTCATGGCATGAGTTTGCCCGTCAAAAGGGACGAACTGGAGAAACAAAGATAAGTGTAAAACCCTAGAAATAGAAAATGTTGAGGATCGCTGGCAGAAGAATCTCATCATCTCTATCAGGGAGACCTAATCATACTTCTGCAGCTATCGTATCCAGAAATCTAATCAACGGTGGAGAGACAACGACTACTACTTGTGACGATGACTTTTTCTCCTCGAAGAAATCTTTTTATCTTGGTTCAATCAGAGGTTAGTTAACGTTTTCTTACTACTCTATTGTTTAGGGGTTTTTTAGAATGTTTCATGATTTTTACCATTATGCATTTGGTTCTAGGGTTACATCATTCAAAATGTAGGGAGATTTTGTAGGGATATGAATTGTGCTTGAACGAATTAGATAGTTAAGTATTTGCAAGAGGATTCATTTTCGTAAAACTAGGGATAATTGAAGGCATTTATGAATATGCCCATCGTATGTGTTAAAAATTAGAACTATAGACCAGCACATAGTGCTTAAACTAGGGAGGAGCTACTTTGGGATATATGAGTGGAGTGGCCAGATGCGTTTAGCTTACTGAATTCGATTTAATCCATTTCCAGTTATTCAGAGCAAATAAAGTCTTTGCCAATGCACTTTCGATTTGATCCATACCAATGAATCTTTCCATCGTTTTCAGTTGTAAGTTGGGCAGTGAAAGTGTTTTTTTAAATGTATTCCATGAATGCAACGAGCATAAACATGATGAACATAGTGATCCTCTTAGATCAGGAATCAGGATACTGTTATCAATATAACCTAGTAAATTGGATGATATAAATTTTCCTTCCTTTCTGAAATTATTTGTTTTCCTGTTTATTAGTTGTCAGAAATTGGATTTTTTATAACTATACGGGTTCTTACCGTTTTCTGTTCAATATATAGACGAACTTATGTGGATCTCTTCTATTTGTAAATTTCGATGTACTCCTAAATAAGAAGGCTTACTACCAGAAAATGTCGATTTAGTAGGGAATGTCTTGTGTTCATTTCAACTTGGATTTCTTTGTTTCAACTTATTTTTCTTTTGTTGATGCCTGGTTATGTGGTATACCAATTTGTTGATATTATGTTGAAAAGCTTTGGATGGTTAATTGGTTGATCGCATCTATTTAATTTAATTGCAGGTTAACTTTGCAAAAAAAATTCTGTTGAACAATTTCAGCTTATATGTTATAATGATATCATGTTAGAACATGATTGGGTTAAAATATTCCGCTTAGGGAAAAAAATTAATAAATCTTTTGAAAGCAGGTAAACTGACTCTGATAGGTTACTTGTACAAATATTGACATGAATGTAGTACATGTGCCATTTTCTTTTATTAACAGTTATCCTCTTAACAATTATATCACCCATACAAACATATTTCTAGCTTGTTCTTGTTGGGCAGTCTTGAAATAAGGGGAGTGAGGGCAACATCAAGTAAGAGCTGATTCGATAATCAAGCTTGTGTTAGTATCTTTGATTTATGTGTTAATTAAATCAGAAATTTTTACAGAGTCTAACATCATACTGTATTACTTCCAAGTTTAAATTTATTGAAGACATTATCGGAAGGGGATTGTCCCAAATATGTACGAATTTGTAAATGATACTTGCGTGAGTAACTAGGCTCTTCTCTGAGTTTGTCTGACTGTGTAAGTCATGTATCACATTATAATTCTTACGGAGTGAATTTGCAATGGCTGTGTTTATTTGGTTCTTTGCAGTATTTAGCTGGATATATGAGATTTTTTTGTTGAACTTGTTGGTTGTACGTGTTAGGGTTTGCCTCTGAGTCACTCGCCCCAAAACAAGATAGAACACCAGAACTCCCTGCAACTGTGGCGGCTGTCAAGAACCCAACCCCAAAGATTGTATACGATAATTATAACCATGAGCGTTATCCCCCTGGAGATCCTAGCAAGAGGGCGTTTGCTTACTTTGTTTTGACGGGGGGGAAGATTTGTGTATGCTTCTCTTGTCCGATTACTGGTCCTCAAGTTTGTGCTTAGCATGTCTGCTAGTAAAGATGTACTCGCGCTGGCTTCCCTCGAGGTTGATCTGTCCAGCATTGAGCCTGGGAGCACTGTCACTGTCAAGTGGCGTGGCAAGCCAGTCTTCATCAGACGTCGAACTGATGATGATATTAAACTTGCCAATAATGTTGATTTGGCATCCCTTCGTGACCTGCAACAGGATGCAGAGCGGGTTACAAACCCAGAGTGGCTGGTTGTTGTTGGAGTGTGTACACATCTCGGCTGCATCCCGCTTCCTAATGCTGGGGATTTTGGTGGGTGGTTTTGCCCATGCCATGGATCCCACTATGATATTTCTGGAAGGATTCGAAAGGGGCCAGCACCGAAGAACTTGGAGGTACCCACTTACAGCTTTTTGGAAGGCAACAAGTTATTGATTGGTTGAGGATTTTGCTGTGGTTCTTTTTGAAAGATTTTTATTTTCCTACAGCATACATTCTTTCTCGTTTTCTTCATCAGTTAAGTGTAGCTGGTATTTAAGAGAGGCGTTAACAGGTGGGTTTTGGGGCATTGTAATAACCTAGCTTCTGTTTTCTATCTCAATGCATATATACTTATACGCTTTTTATGAAAATGAAAAAAGTTTTTTCTTGTAGCTGGTTTAAATGGGTTATATAGTTGAGAGGGAAAAAGGGCTTGTACAACAATGTCGACAATTTTGATGATAATGATGATAATGGTTTATCACGGATATACTTGTATTTGTTAACGGTGTTTGGGCATTGTAAAAACCTTTTTTATTTTTTTTATTTAGGGTTTAGGAAAACTGCTTCTCGACCTAGCTGTGAAATGACAATTACGGTTGAGATTCTAAGAACTCCCGGCCGTGAGTTGCCCATTATGGTTGCACTTTCCTAGCTGTTAGTTGTTCTGTATTTGCAGAAAATTAATTTTTTTTCTTTTGGCTCTGCTGGGATTCCCAACCGTGACCGCAGTGTCCCAGCCGTGACACAAATTTCCCAGACGTAAGTTCATGTAACGGTTAGTTTTGCAGTTTTTCTAGCCGTGAGACTATTTCGGTTGGGACTTTCCTGGCCGTTACTAGTTGTATTTGAAAACAAAAAGAAAAAAACAGAAAGGGAAAAGGCATACATATTTAAATAATGTTCCCGAAAAGAAAAAGATCTCTATATTGCAGATATGGGTCTCAATAATAGTGATCGAAATCAGCATAAGTACTTTTTTCCAAGACACGATAGCAACCATGAAGATCAAACTTCTTGCCATGGACAACCTCATAATCGGCTTCGGCAATCTCCCACTGAAGAAACAAATCAATTACAAGTTAGTATTTTTCAAAACAATTTTTGATGGACGAATTATAAACAAACATACTCTTTGAGCACGTGGCATATTGTGATTGTTTTCCTTTACGACTTTCGTTTCCTCTTTAAAAGCTTCCAATTGTGGAAAGAGCTTCTCGAATCTTTTCTTAATGAGTTACATCGATCCTCCATTATAATTTCCTTCTAATTACACAAAAACAATATGAACACGGTTCCAAAACTAATCAGAGGTTTCATCTATGTAAATGCTTACATCTCCGTGACGATTTACTACCGTCAGCCACGCTCTAACGATTGCAACATCCTCCTCGGTAGTGTAGCAAGTAACCATGTTTTTTTTTTGTTTTTTTTTGCAATAGTTTGAGAGACAGATTTTGCACAATTTCTTTGTTGAAGAAGGGTCGTTTTTTAGCAAAGAATGACCAACAACTAGTTTTTTGAAAAAATTAGCCATTCCTCGAAAAACTCAACGCAATAACTCATTGCAATCCCAGATCTACGGCCAGGAAAAATAGAACAGACCAAGCCGTAACATCACAATCGTCTAGGTTATAACACTGCAATCCCAGATTACGGACAAGATACCCAAAAGAGACCAGGACGTATAAGAAATTACGTCTGGGTGTTAACCCTAACCAAGCCGTAAGTAGGAACTTTCCCAGCCGGTTCATATGCCCCACCCGATTGTGCTATTACAACATGGTTTGTTATATTATTCTTGGCCGTATATCTGGGATTGGAATGAGTTTTTCGAGGAACGGCTAGCCGTTTGGTCATTTTTTGCTATAAAATGACCCTTCTTCAACAAAGAAATTGTGCAAAATCTCTCAAACTCTCAAATTGTTGAAAGGAAAAAAAAAACATGGTTACTCGCTACACTGCCGAAGAAGATGCTGCAACTGTTAGAGCGACGCTCACGGTCAGAAAACATGACGAAGATCAAGGCATTAACGTGGACGGAAGTAATGATTCTCAAGGGAACCATGTATTTATGGTTTTTGTGGCTATATATGGTAATGAAAATGGAAGATCAATGAACCAAATAAAGGAAGGTTCGAGGAGATCTACCTAGAAATGGAAATTTTAAGGATGCAATTGGAACCGGTGAAGGCGAAGAGTCCCGAAATGTCATTTTTCAGAAGAGTGAGTATGTGCAAAAGTTTTTCATCAAGTAAGTTTTCAATAATATACTAACTTAATCTTGTTTTTTTTAGGAAGCATTGGCTGTTTCCGGATACCAAGCTATTCGTCTTCAAAGAATTTGAGCATGAACAATGCTATTGGATCACAAAAGAGTTTCTTGAGCATTTCAACAAAGCTTGATTATTTAAGTATTTCTATCTAAGTGTAATGCTCTAAGTTTTCCATTTTCCATTTAGATATAATGGGATGTAACGCGTCTTAATTATGTAATGGTAACATTATGAATTGATGAACGGAAGCAAGAAATTTGACGAATTACAACAACAAAACTCGGAATACCAGATATACGGCTAGGTAGCCAAGCCGTAATTTTGGAAATAGTAAACAACGGCCAGTATTCCCCGCCGACATATTAAATACCCAGGCGACAAATTTACTGGAACACTTATTACGGTCTGGTAAGATAAAGGGCCCAGCCATTTTTTCCAGTTACGGTTCGGTCGTGGTCCATTATCCAGGCCGTAAATCTGATAATTTCAGTTTTTTATCAGTTTAGGTCAAAACGACTGGATCTTTACTCCTAGCCGAAAATCCTTATAAATTTTCAAACATAAAATTGAACCAATATAAAACACAATAGACCAAAACGGTTTTTCATTCATTGAAGGAAATAAAATAGCGTTACATTGAAATGCAACAGATCATAACATTGCTTAATAGTAGGTTTCATGGTTCATACTATAGGGTAAAATCATAGGTAGTGTTTTCCAAGATACGGTAGCAATTTTCAAACTCAAACTTTTCCCCATGGATTGCCTCATATCCGTCTAGTACCATACACCACTGCAAAAACAAACAAATCGATTAAAAGTTAGATAGTATTATTGAAAACTATTTATAATGAAACATGTTATTCTAAGCTTACGTTTATAACAGACGGCGTAGTGGGTTGGTCTTCGTTTACGGCTTTGATTTCATGTTTGAACACTTCTCATTCTTCAAAGATTTTCTCGAATCTTTCCTTGATGAGTGCCAAATATCTCGAGTTGCAATTTCCGTCTAACGCCATAAAAACTATGAATATACGGTTCCAAAAAGATATAGATGTTTGATCTATGTCAACATCGAGATCTTCATCATGTTGTCTGACCATCACCCGTCCTCTAATAATAGCAGAATTTTCTTCGTAAGTGAAGGGGGTTGGAGTAACCATGGTGTTTTTCATTTTTGTTTTGGATGGAAAATAGACGATAATGAATTTGAAAGCTTAAAACTGGAATATGGGTGAGGAAGAGATGATAAAATGGTCTTTTTTTTTTATAGAGTTTAATGATGTGTTGACTATTTTTTTTGAAAAACTAGTCGTTTTAGAGACTCACCATATTGGTCAAAGTCAAACAAAAGCAATAAATGAATCGGTTGAGAGTCTCGATATCGAACACGACTGGGTTACTCAGCCGTTTGCTTAACTTACGGATAGGTAACCAAGACGTTTGCCACAGTTACCAATCGTGAAATAGACACAGGTGATTCTGGATGGTGAATCACCTAGGTTTCATCCTCACCCAGCCGTTTCTTGTAAGAACTCCAAGCCATAACTGCGTGTCGTAGCTGGGTAGTCATTATATCCCAACCGTTAATTCAAAAACCCAGATTTTTTTCCTCGATTTTTAACGGATTTAATCCAACAAAATTGTTATTAGGAGTTGATTATAAGGTCTCCTCGAGTATTTTAAGGATTGGGGTGAGCCGTTTTGCTTCCAAGGTTTTCAAAATTTTTATCAAAATCACCCATTTTAATCTTCTAAAACAGAAAAGAAAAAAAGAAACACAAAGTTTTGATCTTAGTGGCATTATTAATACTAATTCATACACCAATCATAATTAATTTAGTTAATCATCTTAATAAATACATCTGCTTATTTGATAAATCAGAAGCATGAGTGTCTATAATATTCGAAGAGAGTAAGAGAAAGTCGGTGACAGAAAGTCGGCAACCCGGAGCGACTGAATCGGTAAACCGAGTCAATTATTTTTTATTTTCAATGATCAATAACAACAAAATTCAACAGGAATTGGAATCAAACCCATTGAAATTGATCCTGGAAGGGTTCATGTGAGTGATGATAGTAGCAATTTTTGAGGAGATGTTTATGTCCATGGATCCAGAGCAACGGAAGAATGAAGAAATTAGGGTTGCTGCAAATTTAAATTCACAACACGATGGAGTTAGGGTGGGATTTCATTCATACAGAGATGCAGTTCATCACAAAGATCTAAATTGGAATGAGTGCTTCCAAAAGTGGGGAATTAATGATGCAGAGGATGATGACACAAGCTCAAGAAGAAGAAATAAATGGGAATGAAAATGGTGGTATCCCGGTGGTCAAAATTGATGATGCTACCCGAAGAAGAATCATAAAACCATGGAAGAATTGTTTGATTGGCAAAGTGGTGGGCAAGACAGTCGAGTACAAGTATAATTCGTTTAAAACTCGTGAGCTATGGAATCCTTCCGGTAGGATTGATATACTTGATTTGGGTTGTGATTATTTTTTGTTCAAGTTTGAAATTCCTGAAGATTTTAAGCATGCTTTGCTTGAAGGTCCATGTTTTGTTAATGGACATCATTTGGCAATGATGAAATGGTCTGTAAATTTTAGACCATCAGAGTCTTCCATTAATAGAACTGTTGTTTGGGCTATTTGAGGTAGCAGGTAAGCTAGGAAAACCCATAAAGATTTGATAAAACTACTGAATTGATTATGAGAGGTAGATTCGCCAGAATTTGCATTGAGATTGACACTAATGCTCCATTGATGTTTGTTATTCAAATATGCCAAATTAGGCAAAAGATACAATATGAAGGAATTAGTATGATTTGTTTTCAATGTGGTAAAATTAATCATCGAAAAGATAATTGTCCTCTTATTCAAATTGATTCTACTAATACTGGTCCTTCTAGACCACAAAACTCATCTTTTGCTGCAGGCATAGAGGATAAAGAGGGAGAATTTGGTCCTTGGATGATTGCTCAAAGCAAGAAAAGTAAAGGAATGAGTAATGGAGGTTATTCCACAAAGAGTCAGGTGACTATTGGAGCCAATAATAGTGCACCAGGAGGTGATGATGTGGGACAGTTGACTATGGTCTCAAAGAAGAAAGGAAAAAGTGATGCAGGTAAACACCTTTCTGTTACTAATGGTAGTATAAGAGCAACTGCAATGGTGCGACTAAAACCAAAAAATAGTCAAAAATTTGGGTTTAGTCCGTGGTGGTACGCTACGGTAGCCGTGTGAAATTTGGTCGAGCACACATTATACCCCCGCCCCATTCAAACTCACATTAAATGTTCGCCTCTCATCGGGCTCACATTATACCTTCGCCCCATTTTACACTTGCTTTTGATTCAAACGTAAGTATAATGTTCGCCCCACCATCATACGGATTTTATACTTACGCCCCGCTATAAATGGACATTATACTTGTGCTCGGTATCAGGCACACTTTTAATGCCCGCTCGATTAAATTTGGTTTTGGTCTGGGTTCCAGACCAAATATAGTCTGACATTTGGTTTTAGTCTGGTTTTTAATCTTTAATCCGTTCGACTGCGTGTGGTTTCTGGACCAAAATTTTGGTTTTAGTCGTTCATTGTGGATGCTCTAAGGTCTACTACCAAAACCTCTTCTGATTTGCCAGGCCCCGCTCCAAATAGTATAATGTCCATGCAAAATATGAAAATTCATAATACTGGTAGAACTGGGAATGTTAAACAATATGGCAGTTACAAAATTTTAAAGGATAATAATATTAATGCCTTTTCAGTTATAAAAAATGAAGAAATAAATGTGGATAGTGCTAATGAGAGTAGTGAAAAGGGTTTAGTAACTGTTGATCATATGAATATGATGAATGAGGGAGTTAATGATGATAATGGGTGCATGAGTGGAGAAATTGGTGCTGGTAGTAATTATGGTGGAAAATAAGATCATAAAGGGAAGAGCAGGTTGCATAAGTGCATCAACAAAAACACACAAAATGATCAATCAAGTAAATCATCTCAATTTGTTTTCTCAAGCCTCACAAGGGTTGTTGGTGGAAGAGTGGATGATAAAAGATCTGATGGTGCGAAGGGCACATGAAGAACTGGTAGCAATGCAGAACAACTTAATGGAACTGATTATGGAGCAAGAAACAAGGACAAACCAGGTGATTCAACTAATGGGGGAGGAAAACCAGCTACAGAGGCAATTGGTGACAATCCTTCCACAACTGGTGCTTGCTTCGGAACATGTGAATGTGAATGGAGTTTCGGCTCGAATCAACAGAATTCTGAGACCAATAAGAATTTCACCTTCCAATTGGAATCATTTGGATCCAATGGAGTTACCAGATTTTGCATCAAAGATGTGGTGAGAAGCAATAGTGCTAGAGGTGGTGATACCTCCAATGGTAGAGACTCCGGCAGTAATAAGAATCCCAAACGGTCTTTGGAAGTTCGAGATGCAATTTACTACAAGATTGGATTTGGAGCAGGAAGTTCAGAGAGTGTTCAAGATAAGGTTCAATCCGCTGATAAGGATGAATCAGAGGTCCAGGGAGGCGATAGGCTAGTACAGTGCCAACAATCCTCAAGCTAGTTTTTGTATCTCGTCTTCTTTATCTGAGTTTAATATGAAGATTGTGATATGAAATTGCAGAGGGTTAAAAAGACCTTCTTTTAACAGAGTTATGAAACAGATAATCAATAAGCATATGCCAAGTATTGTGGATCTTTTGGAAACTAGAACCATTATTGAACATGCTGCTAAGCTTGTTAAAAAGCTGGGGTTTTCTACTTCCATAATTGTGGATCCAGTTGGATTCTCTGGGGGTATGTGCATCCTGTGGGATGAGAATGAAATTGAGATTCAAGTTACTTCTCAATCTAGATGGTCAGTGCATGCAGTTGTTACAGCGAAATTTCAGAAAACCTTGGATCCTCTTTACCATTTATGCCAGCACCAATAAGGCTTGTAGGAATAGGGTGTAGGGATGAGATGAATGGTGTAGCGGCAATTCCTGATTCCGATTGGATGGTAATGAGAGAATTAAACATAATTGGTAGTCAGCAAGAAAAAGTTGGAGGAAGGAGACCTACTGTGAGGCAGTTGGATGAGATCAAAAATGTGATTAGTGATTGTGGACTATGTTAGAGCACTGCTCGGTCGAACTCGCAAGCGTTGCTATCTCAAGCTTGTTTGTCAAGTTTAGTTGATCAAAACAATATACTTGATTTCTAGTCTACTTATAGCTATGTATCATATTAGGATAGAAGTGTGTAGTTGAGATTTAGACTTCACGGCGTTAACAAATTGAAGAAGTAGATCTACTGAAGAGCTTGGAGGAACTACATCAACAAAAGGTATATGGAGACTAAAACTTATCCATCACTCAGAAGTCTATTCTATTCTATCTTCTAGAGAGACTAAGTCGAATAAATATATAGACTTTCACATTATACACATTTGAAATTTCGAGCCGAGTTTATCTCGTTTATATATTTCTCGAAATACGTGTTTGAAGCTTTTAGCTTTAGCTAAAGTTCATCATCTACTTGACGAGTTTAGTTGGAGACAATTTATTCGTTGGAGACTAAATATTAAGTCAAGATGATCATGTGAAAATTACCTTGAACATCTTATATGATCTGTGTGCGACAATCATTTGATGTTAACTTGGGAAGTTTCGTATTGATCGATTAATTACTTGAAAATTACTTGAAGCTAGTGGTATGTGTAAGATTACCATTGTTGTCTTTTAAGGATGTTTCAATGATTAAATGAGAGTTTAGATTTACTACCAATGTTTGGATATAACACAGGTTGTATACTTTGTATGTTAACTGAGAAGTTCTAGTTCAGGTCCGGAACTCTTGTCTGCGAACGGTTTTACCCGTGAAATGTCCGGAACTGTAGTTCGCGAACTCTGTTTGCGAACGGCTAGACAAGGCTAAGTACGAAACTGTGGTTCGCGTACTCTGTTTGCAAACGGCAAGACTAGGCCAAAGTCCGGAATTGTGGTTCGCGTACTCTGTTTGCGAATACAGTGGTTAGGTTCTAAAATCAGTAAGTATGCTATTCATACTTATGAACTCAGGTTCTTTTGCGAACTAAAGTCCCTGGAACTTTAATGAAATAAGGTATGCGAACTTGTTTTGCAAACTGTGGCATTATGTTCATGAATTGGTTCTTGTAGAAGTACTTTGTACAACTACAAACCAAACCGAATATGATTCAAATTCTTCCTGGATATTTCTATGAGATAGTGAACATTTGAACAACTCTCTTAAAGCATATTTAGATTCATTTGATTATATATCATGATTGATTGATCATCATATTTGATCTAGAAGTGTTAGATGAATGTGGTGATGTTGAAGTGTTAGATGAATGTGGCTAAACTATAAGTGTTCATGTAGCTAACTTCGGTTAACTATTATTGAGCCAACAGTTATACACGTTTAGGTACGGTTCATCGATATCTAAAATATAGGTATATTCCATTTGTGTATATCAAGCTAATACCATATAACGGTGGAGATTGATTGCTTAGTTTCTATGCAGACTTAGCTTGAATCTTAAATTAGGAGTTTATGTAACGGTGAATATCAATTGCTTTGTTACTAAGCTATCTTAGCTTTGATTGTAATCAACCATGATTTGAAACCCTATATAAGAGAAAACTCCAGCATCTGGGAAACCTAATCCCGACACTCTCATGTGTCCTAGTTGCAAACTAGAGTCGATTCTCCATTAACCTAGGTTTTCCAAAACCATTATTAGGTTAACGACTTGAAGACTTCATTTGGGATTCGTGAAGCCAGATCCAACTATTTTCACTGTAGTTGCGTATTCTAATCTTACTTTTTCTATCGTATTGAGTTTTATCTTCTCTAAGATTTACTCGAGATTTATCTCCGACAGGTAAGATATAAAAAGTAATCACAACAGTTCTTCGTCTCAGACTCTTGTGATTCCGTAATAACTTCTTCTGTTAATAAGTTAGGTTATTGTAAGGTGACTAATATTTCTAGGCTGCTCTTCAGGAGTATAAGACCGGATTATTAGTTAAGTTTCCTGTTCACCTTGATTTATCTAAAGACGAAAACAACAACCAAAATAGACATATCTGTGGGAGACATATTTGTTTATAAGTCTTCGACTTTGGGTCGTAGTAGTGGGTGAGATCAGCTAAGGGAATCACGTGCACAGAGTCCTACTGGGATTCAAGAGGCGTAAGGAGCGCGAATGTACCTTAATCGGTGTGAGACTTGGTTGGGGCTCAACTACATTCCAGACGGAAGTTAACTTGTAGTAGGCTAGAGTCTGTAACGGCTTAATACAGTGTGGTGTTCAAATCTGGACTAGGTCCTGGGGTTTTTCTGCATTTGCGGTTTCCTTGTTAACAAAATTTCTGGTGTCTGTGTTATTTATTTTCCGCATTATATTTGTTTATATAATTGAAATATCACAGGTTGTGCGTAGTTCAATCACAGTTGATAAATCCAACCTTGTTTGTTGGATAAAACTTGATTGACTCTCGGACATTGATCTTTGGTACCATCCGAGTTATTCTCATATCAATCAGTCTCAAGGATTTCTATCTAGTTGATTTACTGATTATATTGAGAAAGATATAAAGCTCTTTGATATCTTTCTTGATTGAGTCTCACTTTTAAGTTGGTGCTCTCGGAATTATATTGGAGTTTAGTCCATATAGATTGCGGAACGAAATATTGGGTGTGGTTTTTATACCCCCACGTTTTCAATTGGTATCA
The DNA here is from genome assembly GCA_023531105.1 of Papaver atlanticum. Taxonomy (NCBI): domain Eukaryota; kingdom Viridiplantae; phylum Streptophyta; class Magnoliopsida; order Ranunculales; family Papaveraceae; genus Papaver; species Papaver atlanticum. The sequence goes on along the minus strand of JAJJMB010008919.1, from coordinate 1,516,407 downwards.
GAGCAGGAAAACACGCTAAGACCTCATAAGTTTGTGTTTGTAGCAATCTGACTCTATGAACATAAGTATTATCTCTATAAACGTACTGCCAGTCTTCGATGGCTCGAATTACTTATGGTGGAAAATTGCTATGCGTGCCTTTCTTCAGGCGCGTGATTTTCAATCATGGGTTCGTGTTGTAAACGGCTATAATCCTCCAACAGTTATAGTAGACGGTGTAACTGTTGCAAAGGATATTGGTAGTTATAGTGATGTCGAGATTAGTGCTGCAAAGCAAAATTCTGACGGATTTAATGCTATCATCCATGCTATTACCCAAGATCTTCAGCACCATGTGACTACGTGCACTCGGTTTAAAGATGCTTGGGGTATCTTAGCAACTGTATTCGAAGGGAATACCTCTGAGAAAGTAGCTAGGCTTCAAAACCTAAATTCTGATTTGGAAAACCTTCCTATGGCTGATGAAGATTCATTTGATGAGGTTAGTCACGAAGTGTCTGAAATTGTTAATGCATCTTTTGCATTGGATAGGACTATTCCTGAAAAGGACATTGTGATAAAAATTCTCAGATCTCTACCAGCTAGATACGATACTAAGAAACATGCCATCATTGAGGGAAATAACCTTGAAACACTTTCCAGGAATACCCTTGTTAGAAAGCTAAATATTTTTGATGTTGATCTAAGTAAAAGAGAAAAATTTCACGTGTCCTGCAATCCTGTTGCTGCACCCGATATAAATTCTCTATGTCCTGAATTGATTGATATTAAGGATGAGAATTGCTTTAATTCAACTCTTTCACTGTTTGTACAACAGTTAAAGAAATCTCTTATACGGAGAAAAAGAAAGTCTCGATAAAAATCCTCCTCATCAATCAATGAAATGGATAGGAAAGTTCATAAAGACTATGATGATAGAACTTGTTCCAAGTGCTGCAGATATGGTCATCACATCTCTGTTTTTCCTAATAAGGAGGTTAGTGATAAAACCAAAGCATGGATGGATACTCTTGATTACTGTTTGTACAACAGTTAAAGAAATCTCTTATATGGAGAAAAAGAAAGTCTCGAAAAAAAATCCTCCTCATCAATCAATGAAATGGATAGGAAAGTTCACAAAGACTATGATGATGGAACTTGTTCCAAGTGCTGCAGATATGGTCATCACATCTTTGTTTTTCCTAATAAGGAGGTTAGTGATAAAACCAAAGCATGGATGGATACTCTTGACTACTGTACCGAGGAAGAAGTTGTGAAAGTTCTCTCACGTATTTTGTCGATAATCACACTTGTCTCTCCAACAACTCTGATTATTCCATGATGAACAATCTAACTTCCCCAGAAGAGAAAATTGATTTATTGACCAAAGATTTGTGTTCAATGAAGATTATGTTTCAAATGGAGAAGGAATCGTGGACTAAAAGGATTGAAAATCTGGAATGTCAACTGAAAAAATTTAGGAAAGAAAATACGATATCTCGCAACTGTGATCACAAGAAGAAGGATCGATTTTCTTCAAAAAATTCTTTTAAGCTCAATCAGCATATTACTCCTAAAAACATGTCACGGCCGCCAAGCTCTTCTTGTAAAGAGAAAGACGTGATAAAATACAAGGACACAACAGATCCCGTCTTCCTTGTGTAAAAACCAAGATCACCTAAAGATGGATTGCACAAAGGTTCTTGAAAAGTCTTCTTCTAATATTTTACTATATAAGAAGAAAAGAAGTAAATCTCATAAGAAATTAACACCACTTTCGAAAGAGATATTCAGAACCATTCATAGTTTGCAAAAATCGATAAACAGAGCGTGCAGAACGTTGTGGGAAAGGAAGATGTCCCTATTGGCCATTTCTTTATAATGGGTAATCAGGGACAAGGAATAAGGAATTCACCCTCGCCTCTTGAGAAACCACCCGATCCTTTACTGGATGGGAGAAATTACAGGTTGTAATAGTTTCTAAGGTTGTTCTTTTCTTCCCCTGGATAAGAACCACAACCTCTGAGAGGGGTGTGAAAAGGTTCCTAGTGTATTATGCTTCTTGAGATATGTTCGATGAATCTGCTCTCATGATTAACTTGTTTCTGTATTCCCTTCTTGTGCTCTAAATTCGTTTATTGAGCTAAGAACGTTTTCTTATGTTTCTGTTCGTGAAAATAGCTTGCACACTTCCTGGGTATGTGTACGAAATTTGCTTTTCCGGGTATCCAAAATCTTATAGGGTTTTGGTCAAAGGTCATTTTGGGAAATTATTCCTTATATTCTTCTTTTTAAGGATGAGGGTTTCATTTCTTGAGCAAGCATTTAATTTACCTTCTATCATGTCCTCATCAAGTCTTTCCAGTAAAGAAGATGGCGTATGGACTGTTCTCTTTCCTTCTAGGAAAGTTCGTTTTGATTCTTCTGATAGTGAGTTAGGTCAAGACAAATGTGATTCCTCCACTTGTGAGAATCCATCAATCTGTCATCTTGATAAGCTCTCACTAACTATGAAACTTGTTTTTGAACAAGTACATGCTCTGAAGAATGTACTTGAATCTTCAACCAAAAGACTTGAGGATAAGATCGATAATCTCGATTCCAGGATTGATCTGATCGAGGATGAACTTGATGAATACAGGGAATATGAGAAGAGTCTTCAAAGTAAGTGAAACGTTTTCTTGTTGTTTTTTTAATTATGTCTAGGAACTTGTTTTGAGAATTTATTCTTATGTTTAAGAAGGATAACTAGGGTTTGGTATAGCAAATATTGTGATTACACATAGCTATTTCAAACGATTTTCATCTTGCAATGTTTTTAGATTTATTTATTTAAATTCTAAGTTATTTGGAAGATGATCTTGCAGTATTTAATCTTATTGGTTTTATATATTGCAAATGTCTTATGAGATATATATATGTTTACGTTCGTGAACTGTGCTATTATCTCGTATATGCTCAAAAGTTAAGTCTATTATGTCTTTATGCAAATATTGATAAAAGATAGAATGTACTTTTTAAGAAAAATCCGCAGTATTGATCTTTCCCTGATCCACTATTATGTGAAAGTACTGTATTCACTCCATAAGTTTTCTTATGATGAGTGATTTCCGACTAAATTAATCAATAAGATTTTCTTGTGGTTAATTTACTCGAGTTTACTGGATACAAATCCATGTGATTTGTTAACGTCCAAAGAAATCCTTCTTTTCTCGTAAAAGTAAGGTCGCTCTTGTTTTTTCTTTGGAATGACATCAAATGGGGGGTTGGGGGGGGGGGTGGGGGGGGGTGGGTGGGGGGGGGGGGGGAGTTCTTAAATGAACTTGTGCTTAATTGCCGTATCTTTGTGGGGAGAGCGGTTGTGGAATTTGAAGGGGTTAACTTGTATCTTAATAAACTCCTAGATGAATACACTAAGTTTCGACTATGTGAAATCATCGAAACAAAGTTGATATGTTTCCTTTTAGTCATGAATTATCTTTTGAGAATTCATTATGATCCCATAGTTTTCGTACCTTTGCTAATTTATATTGACAAAAAGGGGGAGAATTATTCGGTAGTTCACACTACATACATATGGTTTACAGATCATTATTGTTAGAGCACTGCTCGGCCGGACTCGCAAGCGTTGCTATCTCAAGCTTGTTTGTCAAGTTTAGGTGATCAAAACTATAAGTCTTGATTTCTAGTCTACTTATAGCTATATCTCGGATTAAGATAGAATGTGTAGTTGAGCTAGCTTTAGACTTCACGGCGTTCATCGATTGAAGACGAAGATATACTGAGGAGAGCTTGGAGGAACTTCATCAACAAAAGGTATGTGGAGACTAAAACTTATCTATCACTCAGAAGTCTATTCTATTCTATTTCATAATGAGACTAAGTCGTATAGCTATATAGACTTTTACATTATACACATTTGATATTCCGAGCTGAGTTTAACTCGCTTATATCTTTCTCGAAATATGTGTTGGAAAGATTTTTGCTTTAGCTACGTTCATCATTATTCTTGACGAGTTTAGTTGGAAACAATTTATTTGTTGGAAACTAAATAATGAGTCAAAAGATGATCATGAGAAAATTGCCTTGAAACATCTTACATGATTTGTGTGAGACAATCATTTGATGTCGACTTGGAATGTTTTTGTATTGAGCATTCGATCACTTGAAAATTACTTATAAGCTAATAGTTTGTGTGAGACAGCTATTGTCGTCTTCTAAGGATGTTTCAATGATTGAAATGGGAGTTTAGAACAATTAAGCATTATCTGGATATAGCACAGTATGCATACCAGTATGCAAACTGTTGTGGTATGATTCAGGTCCAAGAACCAAGTTTGCATACTAGTATACGAACGGTTTTAACTTTCAAGTCTGGGAACCAAGTTTGCATACCCGTTTGCGAACAGTTTCACCTGAGTTAGGTCTGGGACGACAGTATGTGTACCCGTTCGCGAACTTTCGGACAAGACCAAAGTCCATAACTTAAATTTGCGTACCCTTTTGCACACTTAGTTGGTTAAGTTCTAAAATCGGTTAAGTATAATTTCATACTCATGAACAAATACATTTATATATTAAGGAATGCAATCTTTGCAAACCGCGGCTAAATGTTCATGAATTGATTCTCTTGAATCAAATCCAATTTTGCTTCAATTGCGTCTTGGATACTTCTATGAGAATATAAACAATTGAACAACTCTATGAGTAACACAATTAGATTCATTTGATCTAGAAGTGTTAGATGAATGTGGTTCATACAAAAGTGTTCATATGGCTAACTTCGGTTAACTATTGTTGAGCCAACTCAATATACAAGTTTAGGTACGGGTACCCATATCTAAATGAAGGTATATTTCATTTGTGTGTAACAAGCTAAGACCATCTAACGGTGGAGAGATATTGCTTTGGTTTTAAGCAAACTTAGCTTGAATCTTAAATTAGGTTTTCATCTAATGGTGAATATTGATTGCTTTGTTTCTAAGCTATCAAACCCTGATTTGAAGACTATATAAGGGAGAACTCTAGCAACTGGAAAACCTAATCCCCACACTTATGTGTGATACTAGTTGCGTACTAGAGTCGATTCTCCTTTAACCTAGGTTTTTCCTAAAACCATTATAGGTTAACTACTTGAAGACTTCATTGGGATTCTGAAGCTAGACCCAACTATTTTCTCTGTAGTTGTGTGTTATGATTTTACTTTTTCTATCGTATTGAGTACCATCTTCTCTAAGATTGGCTCGAGATTTATCTCCGATAGGTAAGATATAAAAAGTAATCACAAAGCTCTTCTTCTCATTCTTTGTGATTCCATAATAACTTGTTCTACTACCATATAGTTAAGTTATTGTGAGGTGATTGATATTTCTAAGTTGTTCTTCGGGAATATAAGACCGGATTATCAATTGGTTCCTGTTCACCTTGATTTATCAAAATACGGAACAAAATCTTCGTAGGTATTTCTGTGAGAGACAGATTTATCTATCAGAATAGACTTTTCTGTGGGAGACAAATTTGTTTATAAAGTCTTCGACTTTGGGTCGTAGAAACTCTTAGTTGTGGGTGAGATCAGCTAAGGGAATCAAGTGCGTAGAGTCCTACTGGGATTCAGAGACGTAAGGAATGCGACTGTACCTTAATCGGTGTGAGACTTGGTTAGGGCTCGATTACATTCCAGTCCAAAGTTAACATGTAGTAGGCTAGAGTCTGTAGCGGCTTAATACAGTGTGGTGTTCAAATCTGGACTAGGTCCCGGGGTTTTTCTGCATTTGCGGTTTCCTTGTTAACAAAATTTCTTGTGTCTGTGTTATTTATTTTCCGCATTATATTTGTTTATATAATTGAAATATCACAGGTTGTGCGCAGTTCAATCACAGTTGATAAATCCAACCTTGTTTGTTGGATAAAACTTGATTGACTCTCGAACATTGGTCTTTGGTACCATCCGAGTTATTCTCATATCAATTAGGCTCACGGATCTCTATTTGTTCGATTGCAGATTGTATTGAGAAATTGAGATATAACTCTTGGATGTATTTCCTTGATTGAGTCTAACTGTCTAGTTGATTCTCTTGGAATTATATTGGAGTTAGTCCATACAGATTGACGAACGAAATATTGGGTGTGGTTGTTGTACCCCCGCTTTTTCAATCGGTATCAGAGCAGGCAAACACGCTAACATCTCATAAGTTTGTGTTTGTAGTAATCTGACTTTATGAACAGAAGTGCTATCTCTATAAACGGATCGCCAGTCTTCGATGGCTTGAATTACTTATGGTGGAAAATTGTTATGCGTGCCTTTCTTCAAGCACATGATTTTCAATCATGGGTTTATGTTATTAACGGCTATAGTCCTCCAATTGTTACAGTAGACGGTGTAACTGCTGCAAAGGATATTGGTAGATATGAGCCTGACGAGATTCTCGCTGCAAAGCAAAATTCTGAAGGATTAAATGCTATCATACATGCCATTACCCCATATCTTCATCACCATGTGACTACGTGCACTCGGTCTAAAGATTCTTGGGATATCTTAGAAACCGTATTTGAAAGGAATACCTCTGAAAAGGAAGCTAGGCTTCAAAACCTAAATTATGATTGGGAAAACCTTCATATGGATGATGAAGATTCCTTTAATGAGTTTAATCACAAAGTGTCTGAAATTGTTAATGCATCCTTTGCATTGGGTAAGACTATTCCTGAAAGGACATTGTGATAAAAATTCTCAGATCGTTACCAGCTAGATACGATTTTAAGAAACATGCCATCGTTGAGGGAAGTAATGTTAGAGCACTGCTCGATCGAACTCGCAAGCGTTGCTATCTCAAGCTTGTTTGTCAATGTTAGTGATCAAAACTATAAGTCTTGATTTCTAGTCTACTTATAATGATGTCTCGGACTAGGATAGATTGTGTAGTTGAGCATTAGACTTCACGGCGTTCATCAATTGAAGACTAAGAACTACTAAGGCGAGCTTGTGGAACTTCATCAACAAAAGGTATGTGGATACTGAAACTCATCTATCACTTGGAAAGTCTATTTCTACTCTATCTCCTATATTGATACAAAAGTCGTATTGCGATAGTTTTCAATTATACACATTTGAGATTTCGAACTGAGATTAACTCGCTTACATATTTCTCGGAATATGTGTTGGTAAGCTTTCACTTCAACCAAGTTCATCTTTTATTCTTGACGAAAGTCAAAACATGATCATGTGAAAATCGCCGAGTAACATCTTACATGGTTTTTGCGATACAATCATTTGGTGTAGACTTGGAATGTTTCGTTATGATTATTTCAATATCTTGAAAATGGCTTTGATGCTAATAGTGTGTGAAAACGGCTATTGTCATCCTCTAAGAAAGTTTCAATGGATGGAATAGAGTTTAAAATACTTAACCATCATTGGATTATAAACATAGTGTGCATTCTTGCATGTATGTGATCCATGACCGAAACTAAAGTATGCATACCCGTATGCGTACTTGTAGTTGTGAAATTCCGTGTACCAAGTACACATACCGGTACGCGTACTTGCGTAAGGTATATGTCCGGGAATTTCTGCTGGGTTTTGGAAGTGTACTAAGTATGCGTACCTGTTCGCATACTGGCAAACCCAAACTCAGACCGACTACTTAAGTATGCGTACCCGTTTGCATACTTGAGTGGTTAAAGTTCTAGAATTGGTTAGTTCATGAACTAATATATTTATATATTAAGGAATGCATTCTTTGCAATCCATGGCTATAATGTTCATGAATTGATTCGAGTGAATCAAACCAATTTTGCTCCGATTGTGTTCTTGTATACTTCTATGAGAATATAGCAATTGAACAACTCTTTAACTAGTTTCATTTGAGTCATTTGAACTAATTATGGTTAAGATGAATATGGTTGATATGAGAGTGTTCATATAGCTAACTTCGGTTAACTACGGTTGAGCCAACATAGTGTACACGTTTAGGTACGGTTACATAAACTTAAATGAGGGTACATTTCATTTGTGTATAACAAGATAAGTTTGATATAACGGTTGAAAGATATTAGCTTGTATCTAATCAGGTTTTCATCTAACGGTGAATATTGAATGCTTTGTTGCCAAGGTAACTTAGATTGCAAACCCTGATTAGAAAACTATATAAAGGAGAACTCTAGCAACTGGGAAACCTAATCCCCACACCTCCTGTGTGATACTAGTTGTATAAGCTAGAGTCGATTCTCCTTTAACCTTAGGTTTTTCACGAAACCCTGTAAGTTAACGACTTAAAGACTTTATTGGGATTGTAAAGCCAGATCCAACTATTTTCTCTGTAGTTGTGTGATCTGATCTTGCTGTTTCTATCGTATTTGAGTACTATCTTCTTTAAGATTGGCTCGAGATTTATTCTCCAATAGGCAAGATAAAAAGTAGTCACAAACATCTTCGTCTCATCGTTTGTGATTCCACAATATCTTGTTTCACTACCATAAGATTAAGATTATTGTGATGTGATTGATAATACTAGGTTGTTCTTGGGAATATAAGTCTGGTTTATCAATTGGTTCATGTGTACCTTGATTTATCAAAAGACAGAACAAAACTCGTAGGAATTTCCGTGGGAGACAGATTTATCTATTCCAATAAACTTTTCTGTGTGAGACAGATTTGTTTATCAAGTCTTCGAATTTGGGTCGTAGCAACTCTTGGTTGTGGGTGAGATCATCTAAGGGAATCAAGTGCGTAGTATCCTGCTGGGATCAGAGACGTAAGGAGCGCAACTGTACCTTGAATCAGTGTGAGATTGATTAGGGTTCAACTAAAGTCCATTCCGAAGTTCATTGGTAGTAGGCTAGTGTTTGTAGCGGCTTAATACAGTGTGGTGTTCAAATCTGGACTAGGTCCCGGGGGTTTTCTGCATTTGCGGTTTCCCCGTTAACAAAATTTTGGTGTGTGTATTATTTCTTTTCCGCATTATATTTTGTTATATAATTGAAATATCACAGGTTGTGCGTTGAATCGATCAATTGGAAAATCTAACCTTTGGTTGTTGATTGAAATTGATTGATCCTTGAACATTAGTCTTTGGTACCGTTCAAGTTATTTCTCTTATACTCAATCGGGCTCGCAAATTCCTATTTGCTGATTGAATTGAGAGATAGAGATATAAAATTATTTGATATACTTTTCTCTAGATTGAGTTTAACTGTCTAGTTGATTCTCTTGAGAGTATATTGGAGTTTGTCTATTTAGATTGCCAAATGAAATATTGGGTGTGGTTGTTGTACCCCCGCATTTTCAAATAACCTTGATACACTTTCCAGAAATACTCTTGTTGGGAAGTTAAAGATCTTAGATCATGAGCATACATCCAAATCTGGGAATGATATTGCTTTCAAAGCAGAAAAGAACACTAAATTACTTGACAAAGTAAAAGTGTTGGCAACTCTGTAGTTGATCCTATTGAGACTGATTCATCAGATGAAGATCTTGACAACTCAGTCTCACTGATCACAAGACAGTGTAGAGATATTCTTTTGAAGAGAAGTAAACGGTTCATCAGAGATAAACCCAGGTCATCAGTCAAACCTCATGACCGTACCCCTCCTAAAAACAGGGACACCACCAATACTGATAATGAGGATATGCCACAATGCTTCAAGTGTAAAGGTTTTGGTCATTTTGCTAATGAGTATCCAAATCGTAGAAAATACACTAGGAACAAAGGTCTTGCTGCAACTCTTGATGAAATGTCTGATCACTATGATTCAAACAAAGATGAAAAATCAAGTGTTGCACTCCTTGGTGAAAATATTAATTTTGATAATTGTAGCAATACGTACATCAATCTTGATATTCTTCCTGGAGAAACTTCTTCAACCACTTTGAAGGATAAAATGGATTTTTTCCTGTCTATTGAAAATTCTATCTCACATGTTTCATTACCTCAATTTTTTTAACAGCATGCTCAGCTATGGTGTCTGAACCGTCCTCCGCATTGACATGTTCTTATTGTACTTTTAAGGGTCATGAACTCTCTAATTGTTTCAAGTACAAACATAAAATAAGATATGTCAACAAACTTAAAAGGAGAGCAAATCGATTAGCAAACAAGCTCAAATTTATTTGGAATTCGAATTCATCTTAGGTATGTAAATTCAACTCATCTCCAAAGAAGTTAATTTCAAAAGAAAAGATAGACCTCTACAGAAAAGAACAAGGTCTAAACAATCTATGAAAAAGGGTATTAAGAATTCCATATCGTATGGTGGACATATTATTGTTCACCCCAACACAGCTTAATTGTTTTGAAGGTGCATCTTATCTCATGTGCCCGAATTCAAAAAGAGACAGGATTTATGTATAATCGGGTTTTAGGAAGAAAAAAAAAATTCTGTTAGTTTTCTGGAATTCTGTTGATCTTTTCATAATTGATATTGGAAAGGTTTACCCTGTTTTGATTATTTAAAGAGGGTTAAAACCGACAATTCTACCTTTTTTAGGGTTATGAGTTGGTGGTGCGTGAATCCTACTTACTCTGTATATAGGTTCCGTAACCCTACATTCCTTTTTCCTTCCCTGAAAACTCTTTTTTATCAAAAGATTGCTTGTGGAGCTAGGATTGTGTTTTTTTCTCACAATTCCATATTTGAATGGAGACTCCAAGCATCATATCTTCTGATGAAAAAGATGTTAATATGATTGTTAAGCCATCAATCATGAAGGAAAAAGATAAATCTCATTCCTCTACAACTTTGATGAGAAAAAGAAAGAATATGAAGAAACCAAGGGCTAACCCCTCAAATCTTCAGAAGTTTTCTAGTGTTCTTTAAGAGTTGAAGGAAACAAGGAAGGAGATTCAACAAATAAAGGCTATTGTTTTAAGAACTCTTGAAATTCAGAAGGCCCTGGTTCGGCATCAGTCTAGAAGGTTCATAGGAATTAACTCCTTTCTTCATGAACCTTATGTTCCAATGTCTGTTGACGATAAGGAGTTCGGGGACGATAAAGAATTTTTCAAGAATCTTTATGTCTAGGAAACTTCTTATGAGAATTTATTCTTGTGTTTTAAGAAGGATAACTAGGGTTTGGAATAACAAATATTGTGATTACACATAGCTATTGCCAATGATTTTCATCTTGCAATGTTTTAGATTTATTTATTTAAATTCTAAGTTACTTGGAAGATGATTTTGCAGTATTAATCGTTATTGGTTTTATACATTGCCAAAAATGTTATAGGTTATGTGTGTTTACGTCCGTGAACTATGATTGTCCCATATATGTCAAAAGTTAAGTCTATTATCTCTTTATGCAAATATTGATGAAAGATAGAATGAACTTTTGAATATTCCGCAGTATTGATCTTTCCCTGATCCACTTCTATGTGAAAGTACTGTATGGCTCCGTAAGTTTTCTTATGCTGAGCATGAAAAAGCGGGGGTCTAACAACCACACCCAATATTTCGTTTGGAAATCTGTATGGACTAACTCCAATATAATTCCCAAAGAATCAACTAGACAATCAGACTCAATTAAGGAAATATATCCAAGAGTTATATCTTTGTTTCTCAATGTAATCAGCAAATCAAATAGATAGGAATCCGCGAGCCTGATTATTATGAGAAACAACTTGAACAGTACCAAAGACCAATGTTCAAGTGTCAATCAATTTCAATTGATTGAACTACGCACAACCTGTGATATTTCAATTATATAAACAAATATAATGCGGAAAATAAATAACACAGACAGCAGAAATTTTGTTAACAAGGAAACCGTAAATGCAGAAAACCCCCGGGACCTAGTCCATATTTGAACACCACACTGTATTAAGCCGCTACAGACTCTAGCCTACTACATGTTAACTTCGGACTAGAATGTAATTGACCCCTAACCAAGTCTCACACCGAGTCGCGTTCCTTACGTCTCTGAATCCCAGCAAGACTCTACGCACTTGATTCCCTTAGCTGATCTCACCCACAACTAAGAGTTTCTACGACCCAAAGTCGAAGACTTTATACACAAATTTGTCTCCCACAGAAAAGTCTATTCTGATAGATAAGTTTGTCTCTCACTGAAATACCTACGAAGATTTTGTTCCTTCTTTTGATAAATCAAGGTGAACAGGAACCAACTGATAATCCGGTCTTATATTCCCGAAGAACAACTTAGAAATATCAATCACCTCACAATAAATTAACTATATGGTAGTAGAACAAGTTATTGTGGAATCACAAAGAATGAGACGAAGAGCTTTGTGATTACTTTTTATATCTTACCTATCAGAGATAAATCTTGAGCAAATCTTAGAGAAGATAGTACTCAATACGATAGAACAAGTAAGATCAGAACACGCAACTACAGAGAAAATAGTTGGGTCTGGCTTCAGAGTCCCAATGAAGGCTTTAAGTCGTTAACCTATAATGGTTTTAGGAAAAACCTAGGTTAAAGGAGAATTGACTCTAGTCGCAACTAGTATCACACAGGTTGTGTAGGGTAATGTAGTTTTTACAAGTGGTAACAAAGGTTCATTGCTCGGACTCTTTTTAAAGATTTGGTTTTTGATTATTAAAATAAAATACTAAGACAAACTAATTAAATTTGATTTTGTTTAACAAAGAGAGATGAATCTAGGGTTTTGGATTCCACTACTTCCAATATTTGTAAACTCAATAACAATTTCTTTGACAAAATACTCCTACTTTACTCAAAATAATTTTGAACCCAATCTCATGCTTTGGGAGATAAAATGTTACAAGCTCTTTTTATGACTCTCGTCACTATTCTAAGGCCTAATTTTCCTTCGCTTATAAAAGATCGACAGCTTAAACTACCCAAAACAGATGTTCCGAAGCATATAAAGAAGAGAAATTTTTTAGATAAATTAAAAGCACAATATTGGAGTAGATATGTCTAAGAAAATAATTACTAAAATTTACACATCGAAAATAGCTTCTTCCAAAACTCTAGAAAAGAAATTTAGCTACTCATTAATCGAAAAATGGAGAAAATTTCATTAATCATTGTATTCAAAAAGATATAAATATGGTTACAATAGCTCTGCAGTGGCTAAAGATCTTTAGCTGCCAAAACTGAGCAGTGCAGCTTCTACAGAAGACAACGACAAATAGTTGCTAGAAGTATTTCGCAACTGATTGATAAACGATATATGGCTGTTGTGGTTGTATAACGATATCTTATGCGACTGTCTCTGGCAGGTGTTTTTTCTTCGTTTTTTTGAGTTTTGCAGCAGCAGGTAACTTTCTGAAATTCTCAAAATCTTCGATCCTAGCTCCTTATTTCTTCTCAGGCTCTCCGTATGTCTTCTATGACCTCCAGCGAACCTTTTATACACCACATGCCCTATAAAATCTCGATGAATCTTCTCTTATCTTTCCTCCCAAGCCTCGGACTTTCCCTTTTTCTACATGGATTCTTTGTGTTGTCAAAACCTTTTCTAACCAATAGAATATAGTTCAAGGATCATACGTGTATAGTGTAATTGAAAGTATTCCAAAACTGCACATAACTTCCTTTGTTTTCAACCCAAAACTTCCAAAAACCAGAGATATCCTCACTTTCCTGTGTCGTCGATAATCACCGAAATCAAACAGATTTTATTCCTATTTTTAAACTCCAAAACATGTACACATCCTTGTTGTTATCGTAAGAATTCAATCTTGCTTTAAACTCTTCAGAATCTCCCAAAATAAAACCAAAATCCCGAGAACTTTTCTTACACCCCTGTTTCGTCAAATCTCTTTATCCATCCAAGTATAATCGAACAAAACACCTTTAGAAACCCTGTTTATCCCATTCAAGTCAGCCCACATGATTTCAGCCTTTTAATCTCACTATATATCCTTCAAAACTTGATCCACAGAATTACGCAGTTGATGGCATTTGTTTCACGCCAAAATATTTTCAAACCGTGAATTCTCTGTTCTTCAAATTTTGATTATCTGACCAATTATAACTGAATCAAAGACCATTACCAGCCCTGTTAAGCTCAAGGGAGCGAACCCACAAAATTTCAGCGATTGAATCTTAGTAGAACACCTTCAAATCTTCAACCCTAATTCTGTTGCATTAAAACCCAATTTTCCCGCCTTTTTCTAAATTCAAATTGTTGAAGATGAAGGCGCCCCTTAGTAATTAGGTTACCCTTTAGTAATTTTAGTGGTGTCTTTAGCAAATCCCCTGGGTGTTTTTCAACACTTCTCCTGGGGCGTTTTAACACATTTCGGGGATGCCGTTAGCTAAAGTTGGGGTGCCTTTAGTACTTTTTTTCCCGAGGGTTCAAATGCCAAAAATACACAACTTCTTTGAATTCTCCCACCAACAGTAGACGTCTCTTACCTCTCAGATCCACTTCTTCTCCTCAATTTCCCTACATCACTAAAGCTACCATGCTTTTAAGACATAACTTGCATCACAAAAGCCGACATGCTTTTCAGATAGAGATGAAGAAATAAAAGCAAATAATGAGAAATAATTCGCCTCCAACAGCAGTTGCACATGAAATGACACTTTAGCTCTTTTAAGCGACGTTTCTTCTTCTTTTGCTCCAAAGTACCTAAAACTCAAAATTAAACATAAGATACATAATTTACAAGAAAACTTAGCAAAGAAAGCATAAACAATAGATAAACATCAGGTGTGTTATACACCTATCATAGGGATTAGGTTTCCCAGTTGATAGAGTTGTCCCTTATATAGTCTTCAAATCAGGGTTTGATAGCTTTGAAACAAAGTAATCAATATTCACCGTTAGATGAAATCCTGATTTAAGATTCAAGCTAAGTTTGCTTAAAACCAAAGCAATATCTCTCCACAGTTAGATGGTCTTAGCTTGTTACACACAAATGAAATATACCTTCATTTAGATATGGGTAACCGTACCTAAACGTGTATATTGAGTTAGCTTAATAGCAGTTAACTGAAGTTAGCCATATGAACACTTTTGTATTAACCACATTCATATTAACACTTATAGATCAAATGATAATCAAATGAATCTAATTGTGTTACTCATAGAGTTGATCAATTGTTTATATTCTCATAGAAGTATACAAGATACAATTGAAGCAAAATGGATTGATTCAAAAGAATCAGTTCATGAACATTTTAGCCACGGTTTGCAAAGATCTCATTCCTTAATTTATAAATGTATTTGTTCATGAGTATGAAATCATACTTAGCCGATTTTTAACTTAAACCAACTCAGTTTGCAAACAGGTACGCAAACTAGAGTTCCGGACTTTGGTCACGTCCGACAGTTCGCAAACGGGTGCGCATACTGTTGTTCCGGATCTAACTCAGGTGAAACAGTTCGCAAACGGGTATGCAAACTTAGTTCCCGGACTTTGACAGTTAAAACATTTTGCATATTGGTACGCAAACTTGGTTCCTGGATCTGAATCACTTTACAACAGTTCGCATACGGGTATGCATACTGTGCTATATCCAGATAATGGTTATTTGTTCTAAACTCCCATTTCAATCATTGAAACATCGTTAGAAGACGACAATAGGTGTCTCACACAAACTATTAGCTTATAAGTAATTTTCAAGTGATCGAATGATCAATATGAAACATTCCGAGTCTACATCAAATGACTGTCTCACACAAATCATGTAGGATGTTTCAAGGCGATTTTCACATGATCATCTTTTGACTAATTATTTAGTTTCCAACAAATAAATTGTTTCCAACTAAACTCGTCAAGAATAATGATGAACGTAGTTAAAGCAAAAAACTTTCCAACACATATTTCAAGAAAGATATAAGCGAGTTAAACTCAGCTTGAAATATCAAATGTGTATAATATAAAGTCTATATAGCTATACGAATTAGTCTCAATAGGAGATGGAATAGAATAGACTTCTGAGTGATAGATAAGTTTTAGTCTCCACATAACTTTTGTTGATGAAGTTCCTCCAAGCTCTCCTCAGTAGATCTCCGTCTTCAATCGATGAACGCGGTGAATTCTAAAGCTCAACTACACATTATATCCTAATCAGAGACATAGCTATAAGTAGACTAGAAATCAAGACTTATAGTTTTGATCACCTAAACTTGACAAACAAGCTTGAGATAGCAACGCTTGCGAGTTCGACCGAGCAGTGCTCTAACAATCCCCCCCTTTGTCAATTTTAGTGACAAAACTATCAATACATATGGATTACCAAATAAACAAACTTTGTAGCTTCTCATCCAAATGCTTGATTTCCTTGGTTCTTCAACATTCCTTGAATTCTTCGTCACTCCAAGTACTCCAGTGATTCTGAACGTGTTCAACTCAGCATCATAGTTGTTGAAGATCCGTATCCATAACAATAAGAAAACAAATTTCTCAATTATTGTTGTACAATGTCATAATATTATTACGCAACATCAAAGTTCAATTGTATCACAACTTTGACAATAATACTATGGTGATATGTATCACTCCCCCTTAGTCAATACTTCATCTCACAATAAAAACCACTCCCTCTTACATAATGATCCGTAAACCATATGTATGTAGTGTGAACTACAAAATAATTCTCCCCTTTTTTGTCAATATAAATTAGCAAAGGTACGAAAACTAGCGGGATCATAATGACATTATCAAAGAGATTATTCATGACTAAAAGAGAACATATCAACTTTGTTTCGGTGATTTCACATAGTCGAAACTTAGTGTATTCATCAAGGAGTTTATAAAGATACAAGATAACTCCTACAATATTCCACAACCGCACTCCCCAAAATGATTTAGCAATTAAGCACAAGTTCAATAAAGAACTCTCCCCCATAAATGTCATTCCCATAAGAACAACAAGAGCGACCTTACTTTTACGAGAAAAGAAGGATTTCTCTGGACATTAACAAATCACATGAAACATGAATTTGTATCCAGAAAACTCGAATAAATTAACCACAAGAGAACCTTAATGATTAATTTAATCGGAAATGCTCAACATAAAAAAACTTACGGACCCATACAGTACTTTCACATAAAAGTGGATCAGGGAAAGATCAATACTAAGGAATATTCAAAAGTTCATTCTATCTTTTATCAGGCCGGTTCCTAAAGGGGGTGGCTTACCCACCCATTTGCCATGCCAGCTTGCCTGGCAAACTGGCCGCGCCACTATGGGAAACCTGATAAGCAATCGAGTCTCTACCGTTCGGTTGATTTTGAATCTCCAACGGATCTTTCTCCACCGCTATAAAAATGTGACATTCCAAACACAAAAATTACCCCAAATTTTTTACATAAAAAATTTCTATCTTTTCTTTCTATACCAAAATTTGAATCCCAACTTGACTTGGCTACCCAACTTGATTTTCCCGGAGTAGTGCTTGAAGCCGCCGTTAGTAAGATATGTGATGGTTACAAAGAAATACGTAAAAACCAAAGAAGTCTACAAGTTTTGGATATTAACCAAATCAAACTTCCAACTAAGAAAAGACAAAGAAAAGTTCAAGGCAAGGAAAATTTGAAGGCAAAGAAGAAGATAAACAAAGGAGACTCTGTTCATGAGCGCATTGATTGGAAGTTTGGTGAAATGAAGAAGATAAACAAAATGATGAACATTGTCCCAAATTTTTATTTTTAAAGTCTTTATTGTAAGTTATGTCTAGCTCTTATTATCTAGATTAATGAAAGAGGCACTAGTTTATATTAATATCTTAAAATTAAACTTTGATAATAACTTTAAATCTTGAATACATGTAAATGCATCATACAAATGAAAGATGCATCATGCAAATGCTATTCTAAATGCATAATATTTGGGAAACACCCTCAAGATAAGGTAACAACTGTCAAAATGAAAAGCTTTTCCCACTCTGTTGCGCCATTCAACCCGATACATTTGCTCCACATCAAATTCATTTTGAACATTTACTCGGTTTCGATTGCCTTCAATAAACGCAGCAACAAACAAGATCACATCCTTGCTGATTACTCCAAAGCGATGACACAAAGAATTTGCATTTCGATTATTGGGGTTCAATGTTTCTACTTGAAATCTCTTAAATATGTCTTGCCATAAAGTATCTCGTTGTTGGTGTGCACAATTGACTATATCTTCTGTATCAAGAACATAATTCCTGCAAATGGATTCATCTTCAGCTAATCTAAATTTACGAGGTCGAACTGACATATTGGATATGTGGATTGAAAGAATGAAGATTAAAGTTATGGTGTGAGTTGAAATGAAATTGGATATTGTATTTATAGGGTGATGAATTGGTGACCGTTGGATGAGAAGAACTGGATGGTCGAGTTTACACCACTGGCGGTTCAGTTTCGACCGATCGGTTTGTATTTCACCGAGCGGTCGAGACTAGACCGCTCGGTAGTGACTCGACCTGGCCTGGCAAAGTGGAAAATTTTCCACTTTGCCAGGCCTGTTTGCCAGTTAGCCAGCTCCATAGTGGGTGCAAAAATGGAAAACTATAAAGTTTGCCATGCCCATAGGAACAGGCCTCAATATTTGCATAAAGATATAATAGACTTAACTTTTGACATATATGGGACAATCATAGTTCACGGATGTAAACGCACATATCCCATAAATTTTTTGCAATATATAAAACCATAAAGATTAATACTGCAAAATCATCTTCCAAATAACTTAGAATTTAAATAAATAAATCTAAAACATTGCAAGATGAAAATCGTTGGCAATAGCTATGTGTAATCACAATATTTGTTATTCCAAACCCTAGTTATCTTTCTTAAAATACAAGAATAAATTCTCATAAGAAGTTTCCTAGACAATGAGCAAGAGTTCGAGAAATCAATAATCATCCTCATCATCGGACTCCATCCAAGAGGCTTGAACCTTTTCCATTTCTTCCTTGATTTCGGGAAACTTTATAGCAATCACACATAATTGTTCTTGCATAAATTTTACCTTGGAATTAATCTTACAAACACCCTTGCGAATTTTATGAACAATAACCAAGGTGGTAGGATCACAAGAACCTTCAAGGGGATCACATCTTTGTCTCTTGCAAGCATTCATCTTCATACGTTTGAAAGTACAAGGACGAACAAGTTTGGGAGTTCCAATAGAGTTTCCAATGGTAGCAATGGAATGTGCACGATATATTTACTCAATTAAGCATGGAAAGCCTAACTTCTTGTTGGATGACGTCATCAAGACTATTTGAAGAATGATAAATCCAAAAATATCAATACCTTGAGCACCCAATTCAAGGAAATAAACTAACTCCGCAAATTCATGACTCCATCGAGAGTTCTTAATTATGGAGGGACAAAGATTATAAATTCCAAGTTTTCCGAAAAACATCAACGCAAGACTAAGATCATGGGTAGGAAATTTTCCTTCAAACCAATCAACATTCTTGCGACAAAGACCATTAGAAATGGTTTCAAAAGATGGTCTTTCTCCTCTTGTTCTAGGAAGGCGAAAATTACCCAATGAAATTTTAGTAATCCTTGAAATCAACTCTCTATCAACAAGAAATATTTTTCTATTTATCACAGTCTTGAATTCCAAGTCATCAAGATTAACATCATGGATGTTAGCATAAAAGATTCTTGTGAGAGTGTCGAAACCTTCACCAAGATCATTAAAGATGTTACCAAGTTTATATTTCTCAAAACATATCAAATCTTCTTTATGACCACTTTCCTTTTCCAATTTATTTTCTAGAATGAAACCACTAGAAGAAATCTTTTCAAAGAGCTTACTACTAGAATCATTGATGAATCTAATTCTAATAGAATCTTGGTCATTTGATATATTTTTACCCATGAGAGAAGAGTTATGATTTTTTGCCATCTTCTTTGAATTCTTATCATCATTATTGATTTTCTTCATGAACCCTAAAAAAGAGTGAAAAGAAAGAGAAAATCTTACTTGATATGCTCCTTGAAGATGATGACAAGCCTTTGCCCCCTTTTTGACCTCCAAAAGAAGATTAATGGAGATGGTACGTGAACCCAAGAAACGTTTCTTGTTCACGTACGGGGACAAGGTGATGAGGAAGATGAAGGGTACGCGAACTGGAACCCTTAAAAGAAAACCGGTAGTGGGCTTGGACCCGTACTGGTTCGGTAACCCATAAAGGGAAACAAGATTTCATTTCTAAATCCTGAACCAAGATGTTCGCACATTGAGGAGACTTAAAAAAGTGTGATGAGAAACGTACTACAAAACATAATTTATCCTCAGGTAGACAAGAAAAATACTGTCAAGCAAGTTTTTCTTTACGAAAAAATAAGTTTTATAAATAAAGCTAACCCATAATACAATGACACAAAACTAATCAGACCGTTACTTGCCCCATTTGATGTTAACTTGGGAAGTTTATAAATCAATTACAAATGGGGTGGATCCAATCTTGTTACCAAGAGGCTAGATGGGAAGAGTGACCCTCATGCACCTTCTCCGGTCGATATTTGTGAAATGTACCAGAAGTATAATCATAGTAATGATGATACTCAGGGTTAACTGAAATTTTTGACTCCTTTCTCTTATGATCAAAGGAAGGATTTTTCTGACAACTGGAACTTGCAACACCACCAGTAAAAATATTTTTATCGATTTTGACCGAGTTGTTGCCAAAACCCGAATGTATGTCACGAATGACAAAATCAGAGTTTTTACCAGTACAACCCTTTTCCGTAATCGAAAAAAGTCGTTCCATAGATTTAAAAACGTTTTCAAAAGCCATAAATAGATCTTTGTCAATTGATCCATCACGATAGTATTCCTCAAAAAGATTGATAATCAGTCTAGAGAGGTTCTATCCTTGAGCTTTTATACACACGTTTCCTACAACGAGGCTTTTTAAAGGAATCTTTAATTTTTCCTTTAGATTGTTTTCCATCATCTTAAATTTCTAATGTCTTAGATGATGTGAGATTATCTTGAGAGACCAGAGGTCTTGAGAAGAAAAAACTCTGAAAAATCTTTGAGGATTTCTGGTGTGCATTACAGATGCACATAAAAAGTTTCCCACAGAAATTTCCCATGGAGACAGTCTTTAGGATAAAAAAAACACAAACTTATCAGGTTTATCGTGTTTGCCTGCTCTGATACCAATTGAAAAAGCGGGGGTCTAACAACCACACCCAATATTTCGTTTGGAAATCTGTATGGACTAACTCCAATATAATTCCAAGAGAATCAACTAGACTATCAGACTCAATCAATCAGGGTTTGATAGCTTTGAAACAAAGCAATCAATATTCATCGTTAGATGAAATCCTGATTTAAGATTCAAGCTAAGTTTGCTTAAAAACCAAGCAATATATCTCCACCGTTAGATGGTCTTAGCTTATTATACACAAATGAAACATACCTTCATTTAGATGTGGGTAACCGTACCTAAACGTGTATATTGAGTTGCCTCAATAACAATTAGCCGAAGTTAGCCATATGAATACTTTTTTATTAACCACATTCATCTTAACACTTCTAGATCAAATGATAATCAAATGAATCTAATTGTGTTACTCATAGAGTTGTTCAATTGTTTATATTCTCATAGAAGTATAGAAGACACAATTGAAGCAAAATCGGATTGATTCAAAAGAATCAGTTCAGGAACATTTTAGCCACGGTTTGCAAAGATTGAAGAGGGAGGATCCATGGACACTCTTAGATGGACAAGCTCGGACAAAATTTGCAGCATTTTCTCCGCAAAACCCAAACGATAATGAATTTAAGTCTAATATTTTGATGGTATATTCTTATTATAAGACTCTACATTCCTACAAAAAATGAGCACAATTCGAGATGTATAAAACCACCATCTACCCCTTTGAATATCATCCGTTCAAAATTAACAGTTGAAATTAAGATCGGTAGATGGTTAAGTTTGCTATTTCGAATTGCATTCATTTTTGGTAGGAATGTAAAGTCTTATAATAGGAACATATCAATAAAATATTAGACTTAAATTCATCGTCGTTTGAGTTTGCCGGTGAAAATGGCGCAAATCTTATCCGACCTTGTCCATCTAAGAGTGTCCATGGATCCTCCATCAAGATTGAATTCCTTAATTTATAAATGTATTTATTCATGAGTATGAAATCATACTTAGCCGATTTTAGAACTTAAACCAACTTAGTTTGCAAACGGGTACGCAAACTAGAGTTCCGGACTTTGGTCACGTCCGACAGTTCGCAAATGGGTGCGCATACTGTTGTTCCGGACCTAACTCAGGTGAAATAGTTCGCAAACGGGTATGCAAACTTAGTTCTCGGACTTTGACAGTTAAAACTGTTCGCCAACTGGTACGAAAACTTAGTTCCCGGACCTGAATCACTTTACAACAGTTCGCATACGGGTGTGCATACTGTGCTATATCCAGACAATGGTTATTTGTTCTAAACTCCCATTTCAATCATTGAAACATCCTTAAAAGACGACAATAGCTGTCTCACATAAACTATTAGCTTACAAGTAATTTTTCACGGCGTTTGTCAAGTTTAGGTGATCAAAACTATAAGTCTTGATTTCTAGTCTACTTATAGCTATGTCTCGGATTAGGATGAAATGTGTAGTTGAGCTTTAGACTTCATGGCGTTCATCGATTGAAGACGAAGATCTACTGAGGAGAGCTTGGAGGAACTTCATCAACAAAAGGTATGTGGATACTAAAACTTATCTATCACTCAGAAGTCTATTCTATTCTATCTCTTAATGAGACTAGGTCGTATAGATATATAGACTTTATATTATACACATTTGATATTTTGAGATGAGTTTAACTCGCTTATATCTTTCTCGAAATATGTGTTGGAAAGCTTTTTGCTTTAACTACATTCATCATTATTCTTGACGAGTTTAGTTGGAAACAATTTATTTGTTGGAAACTAAATAATGAGTCAAAAGATGATCATGTGAAAATCGCCTTAAAAAATCTTACATGATTTATGTGAGACAGTCATTTGATGTCGACTCGGAATGTTTTCGTATTGATCATTCGATCACTTGAAAATTACTTATAAGCTAATAGTTTGTGTGAGACAGCTATTGTTGTCTCTTAAGGATGTTTTAATGATTGAAATGGGAGTTTAGAACAATTAACCATTGTCTGGATATAGCACAGTATGCAAACTGTTGTGGTGTAATGACCCGTCCCTCCACCTATACTGTCCCCACTTAGCCACTGCGGTTATCCGACAGTTTGGGGTTTTCAACGGGTATCGCTGCGGTAATCCAGCAGAAACTTCCCGGATGGTCACCCATCCCTGGATTACTCCCGTCCGAGCACGCTTAACTGCAGAGTTTTCCGCCAACTCTGAAGCCAATTGTGCTGAAAAGGCCTCGGTGTTAGGAAAGGACAAATCATTACTTATATTCCATTCGGCCAACCATTGCCGACTATCGGGGTATTACATGTGGTATGATTCAGGTCCGGGAACCAAGTTTGCATACCAGTATGCGAACGGTTTTAACTGTCAAAGTCCGGGAATTAAGTTTGCATACCCGTTTGCTAACGGTTTCACCTGAGTTAGGTCCGGGATGACAGTATGCGTACCCGTTCGCGAACTGTCGGACAAGACCAAAGTCTGAAACTTAAGTTTGTGTACCCGTTTGCAAACTTAGTTGGTTAAGTTCTAAAAGAGGATAAGTATGATTTCATACTCACTAACAAATACATTTATATATTAAGGAATGCAATCTTTGCAAACCGTGGTTAAATGTTCATGAATTGATTCTCTTGAATCAAATCCAATTTTTCTTCAATTGTGTCTTGTATACTTCTATGAGAATATAAACAATTGAAAAACTCTATGAGTAACACAATTAGGTTCATTTGATTATCATTTGATCTTGAAGTGTTACATGAAGTTATTGCGGAATCACAAGAGTCTGAGATGAAGAACTGTTATGATTACTTTTTATATCTTACCTATCGGAGATAAATCTCGAGTAAATATTAAAGAATATAAAACTCAATACAATAGAAAAAGTAAGATCAGAATACACAACTACATAGAAAATAGTTGGATCTGGCTTCACGAATCCCAAATGAAGTCTTCAAGTCGTTAACCTAATAATGGTTTTGGAAAACCTAGGTTAATGGAGAATCGACTCTAGCAACTAGGACACACGAAAGTATAGGGATTAGGTTTCCTAGATGCTAGAGTTCTCCCTTATATAATCTTTCAAATCAGGGTTTGTTACAATCAAAGCTAAGATAGCTTAGTAAGAAAGCAATTGATATTCACCGTTAAATGAACTCCTGATTTAAGATTCAAGCTAAGTCTTCTTAGAAACTAAGCAATCAAATCAACTGTTAGATTGTATTAGCTTGATACACACAAATGAAATATACCTATATTTAGATATGGATGAACCGTACCTAAACGTGTATAACCGTTGGCTCAATAATAATTAACCAAAGTTATCCACATGAACACTTATAGTTTAGCCACATTCATCTAACACTTTTAGATCAAATATGAAATGAATCTAAATGTGCTTTAAGAGAGTTGTTCAAATGTTCACTATCTCATAGAAATATCCATGAACAATTTGAAACATATTCGGTTTGGTTTTTAATTGTGCAAAGTACTTATACAAGAACCAATTCATGAACATAATGCCAAGGTTTGCAAAACAAGTTCACATACCTTATTTCATTAAAGTTCCATGGACTTTATTTCACAAACGAACTTGAGTTCATGAGTATGAATAGCATACTTACCGATTTTAGAACCTAACCATTGTGTTCGCAAACAGAGTACGTGAACCACAGTTCCGGACTTTGGCCTAGTCTTGCCGTTCGCAAACAGAGTACGCGAACTACAGATCCGGACCTTCACAGGTAAAACCGTTCGCAAACAAGAGTTCCGAACCTGAACTATAACTTTACAATTAGCATATAAAGTATACAACCTGTGTTATATCCATACATTGGTAGTAGTTCTAAACTCTCATTTAATCATTGAAACATCCTTAGAAGACAACAATAGTAATCTTACACATACCACTAGCTTCAAGTAATTTTCAAGTGATTAATCGAGCAATACGAAACTTCCCAAGTTAACATCAAATGATTGTATCACACAGACAATATAAGATGTTCAAGGTAATTTTGACATGATCATCTTGATTTAATGTTTAGGTGACTAATATTTCTAGGCTTCTCTTCGGGAGTATAAGACCGGATTATTAGTTGAGTTTCCTGTTCACCTTGATTTATCTAAAGACGGAAACAACAACTAGAATAGACATATCTGCGGGGGACAAATTTGTTTATAAGTCTTCGACTTTGGGTAGTAGCAACTCTTAGTTGTGGGTGAGATCATCTAAAGGAATCACGTGCGCAGAGTCCTGCTTGGATTTAAGAGGCATAAGGAACACGATTGTACCTTAATTGGTGTGAGACTTGGTTAGGGCTCAACTACATTCCAGTCTGAAGTTAACTTGTAGTAGGATAGAGTCTGTAGCAGCTTAATACAGTATGGTGTTCAAATCTGGACTAGGTCCCGGGGTTTTTCTGCATTTGCGGTTTCCTCGTTAACAAAATTTCTTGTGTCTGTGTTATTTTTTTTCCGCATTATATTTGTTTATGTAATTGAAATATCACGGGTTGTGCGTAGTTCAATCACTGTTGATAAATCCAACCTTGTTTGTTGGATAAAACTTGATTGACTCTCGGATTTTGGTCTTTGGTACCATCCGAGTTATTCTCATATCAATCAGTCTCACGGATTTCTATCTAGTTGATTTACTGATTGTATTGAGAAAGAGATAAAGGTCTTTGATATCTTTCTTGAATGAGTCTCACTTTTAAGTTGGTGCTCTCGGAATTATATTGGAATTTAGTCCATACAGATTGTCGAACGAAATACTGGGTGTGGTTGTTATACCCCCGTGTTTTAAGACTAGTTGACGTAGGATCTCATGGGCCTAAGTGGACTTGGAATTATAAAAGAGTGGGACTGGCTAATATCAAAGAGAGTTTGGATAGAGCCCTTGCTAACCCCCAATGGTGTAGTAGGTTTCATAATGCTCAGGTACTTCATCTCTCTTACTTTGATTCGGAACCTAAGAAAAAAATTAGACCCAGACCTTATAGAATCGAGGCTATATGGACTGAGGATGATAGGTTTTTGGATGTTGTGAAAGAAGCTTGGTCTTATAATACGACTCCTAGCTTGTCTAAAAACTATTTCAGTAGTGTAGATAAGTTACAAAGGAACTCCAGGAATGGAATTACAAAAAAATTTGGTAACTTAGTTGCTAATATTGAAAAGCCTTTTCTTGATCTGAATAATGCTCAACGTGATTTTGAGAGAGACCCTTCGGACTTAAATAACGCCATTATGATTAATTGTTTGTGTGTTTATTTGAATTTCATAAGGCTGGAGGAAATTTTATGGAAACATAAATCAAGGGTTAGATGGTTGCTTGAGGGTGATCTTAATACTAAGTTCTTTCACTCTTCTACTCTGGTCAGAAGAAATAGGAATATGATTGTTAGACTCAAAGATAGTAATGGTAGATGGCTCGAAAAAGATTCTTAAATTAAGAAGAATGTTGTTGAGCATTTTTGTAATCTTTTTTCTGCTAGTAACAAAAATTGTGATGATGTAGCCATTAGTAATCTCTTTCCTACTGTTATTAGTGGTTCTGAAAATGCTAAATTAGTCAGACCTGTTACTTTAAAAGAGATTAAACTTGCCTTAAGACAACTTGGTTCCCATAAAGCACCAGGCCCTGATGGCCTACAAGGCTTTTTTTTTACTAAGTACTGGGACCAAGTTGGATCAAGTGTTTGCAACTTGTTATGGACTTTTTTCAAAATGGATTTTTGGACACTAGGCTCAATAAGACTTTTATTGCCCTTATCCCAAAAAAGAGTTGTCCTAGTACCATAAAAGAATTCAGGCCAATAAGCTTGTGCAATTTTACAATGAAAATCATTACAAAGATTATTGTTAATAGACTTAGACCTGTTTTGGATGATTTTATTTCTACTAATCAACATGCCTTTGTTTCAGGAAGGTCTATATTTGATTCTGTAGTCATATGCAATGAGATAATTCACCCTTTTAAGCACAAAAAAGGGAGTAAGGGGTGGATAACTTTGAAGTTGGACTTCGATAAGGCTTTTGATAGAGTTAGCTAGCCTTTCATTGTTAAGATTTTGTAATGTGCTGGTTTTGATGCTGAGTTTATCAATTGGATTAAGATTTGTATGAGTACTGTCTCATTTCAGGTCTTACTAAATGGCTCTCCTAGCAAGAGTTACAGTCCTACTAATGGCATTAGACAGGGGGGTCCTTTATCCCCCTATCTTTTTATAATTTGTCTTGAGGCCTTGTCAAGACTAATAAAAAAGGGACTAGAAGATAAGGATATAACTGGAATAACAATAGCTAGGAATGCTCATGTTATTTCCCATTTATTATATGCTGATGACTGTATCATTTTTCTTAAAGCCAACTATAAAAATGCTTTCAATCTGAAAAACATACTTGACAAGTTTTGCAGGTTGTCGGGGCAATTGATCAACTATGATAAATCATGTGTTTTTACATCTACCAACTTAGGGAGGAGCTTTTCGAAAGGTATGGCTACTGCTTCGAGAGTGAGAAATGCAAAAGATCCAGGTAAGTACCTTGGTATCCCCTTGCAATGGGGAAGAATTAGCATAAATACTTTTGTTGAACTTGCTGAAAAAATGGCTGATAGACGCATTTATGTGTCTATTTTCATCTCTATAGTGTATATTGTTAGTACCCATTTTTGTACTTATTTTGGTATTTTATCTCTTTGTAGGTGTTTTTGGAGAAATAAGCTTTTGCGGCGAAATTGGCTCGAAAAGTGGTTTTTGCGCTCATGGGAGAAAATTACTAAGGGGCACCCAGATTACTAAGGGGTATCTACTTACTATCGGCACCCAAGCAATAGGATAAGGGGCGACCATCTTCTACATTTGAAATCCGAGAAAAATGGCGAGAAGACAAAACCAGTTACGAACAGAATTAGGGTTGGTTTTTGAATGAATTTGAATGAGATTCAATCGCTAAAATTGGTTGGAATGGATTGGATTAGACCAAACAATGTTGGTATAAGTGATCAAATGGACCGATTTGGATTGGATAATGATCCGAAGCAAAACAGGGCATGTGGAGAGTTCTCGGAACTTTTCTTAGTAGTGGAATTATCTGGTCTTGATTTAAACGAGATTTTCTCGTTAATTGTCTACAGGTGGGGTTGGGGATGATACGGTACATCGAAACAGGGTTGGTAAGAGAGTTTGTTTTGGAAAGAAAGAATGTTACTACATATATTTCGATTAAATAGGGAATACAGGTTAACTCGGATTCTGTTGGTTGTATTCTTGGAAGTTTCGTGCAGTAATGAACCATATATTATGTTAGATTCGTATTAATCTTTATAGAGTATTTGGGAAGTTTTGGAAAGACAGAAAACGCGTTGAAAAGGAAGAAAAAGCGAAAGAAAATCCGAGACTTTGGGAGGAGAAAAAGATAGATTTTCTCGTGATATTTTGCTTCTGCTAGGTACAAAAGAAGTTGAGGGGACTCACATAAAGGGGTCGAGAGTTTGGGGGTGGGTGTGGGGGGGGGGGGGGGGATAAGGCTTGAGGAGGCGAGAATCAGATATTTATAGGCCGCTGCTGCTGCAGAACTGAAGAACACGAAGAACATAAGACACACGTAAACAGTCACAAAGAACTATCGTTCTTCAACAGCAGAACCAGTTTATCGTTTATAAACATCACTTCATTGTAACGGTGATTTCTGTAACGCCATAAAAGCGTTGCAGATTCGCTGTATTATTATTCTCCTTCAATAAAAACACCTTTTGAGCCATGTTTCTATCTTTTGAGCATGTTTTCACCATGAAGAGCTAAACCCAAACACTGGGGCGACGGAGGAGGCCTAACTTCATACATGGGTAAATTTATTTTTATTCTTTTTATGACTTTTGCACTAAAATTAATTGAAATATGATTTGATTTAATTGGTTGTCATTTGATTAGATGGGTCATGCTTAGCTTAGGTGATTTGATGTCCCATGCTTAACATTTACAATCAATGTTTTGAGAATCTACCTTGGCAAAAATAGAGTCCATGTTTATATTTCTTGAGCTAAAATTGTTGAGAATAAATAAGTGAACCTTATGTTATGAAGATTGGCTAAATCCTTAGTCCTAGTACCTCTCACCATTGTTTATATTCTTTGTATATAATTAATTAGTATTTTAAAAACTTTAATCTCTACAAGTCCGAGAGTTTGAACTCATTTACTACAACATCTTTAAAATCACATCAATTTTTGGCGCCGCCGACGCGGATTTGTTTTTAGATTTATTTTTCTTTGTTCTTTTTTACGTTTCTTTGGGTATTTGTCTGTGTGCTACAGGTTTTGGAGTTTGGATCGAAAAGAAAAAGAAGTTGTCAAAGAGTTTGGTGATTTCATAAAGACTTGGAGCTAAAGCTTAAAGCGAAAAGAACGGAAAGAAGACGAGGGACTTATTTTATTTTTATTTTATTATTTTTAGATTTTTTTTTATAGATTTTTTTTAATTTTATTTTTAGAAACTGTAAATAGGATTTTATTTTTGTATTTTCTTTTCTTTTATTTTTGGACATTTATTTTATTTTATTTTTTGGGACATTATTTGGACTTTAATTATTTTTAAACCCTACGGAAGGGTAAATTTTTAAATATAAACTGTTTGCAGGGAAGGACGACGATTACGATATCGTCTCGGCCCCTCGGGTTCGTACACTGACACAGGAGTCAGTGGCCCGAGTCGACTACAACCGTTTCATCGCCCGTCTGGTACGGGAGGTAAGCTTCTAAACACCCGCGAATCCCCTGTCAGCGGGTTTACTGTCTTCCTTAAGGTGCATATATGTTGAGGTTTTGAATACGGACTTTAATTTCCTAGTAAAGGGCAATGCCATACCATACAAGATAAGGGTTCGGATTTCATCACCGTTCTCTTCTTGCCCGCCTTAGGAACACATAACCTACGCGAACCCAAGCTTAAAATACTGATTAGAACGAGACCGATAGGGTAACGAGCTTGTAGGAAAGTCATTCAACGGGAAGTATTGGGTATTTTATTAGCTTAACTCAAAAGTTCAGGAAGATTACTGTGAGTCGACTAGAGCCACCTTAACGGGAAACGTTGCCAAAGAGGTGGGGGTATCAAAACTCCACTGAGCTTCCCCTACTTCTCTTCGACTCACTTTATTCGGATCGATCTAGAGAGGTTTGCTAAAACGATACCTAGTTGCCTTTTGGAGGAATAGAAGCTGGTCTAGAAACAATCTAAGGGAGCCATCATGCTTTTCGTTTGCTAGATTCAATAGGTTTGATTTGGTCGAGTCAGCCTTGTTTGTGATTGTGTAGAATTCCTATGTAGTTTGTATTTTCGGGGTGATGAATCCTTTTCAGGAGACGCCACCTGAGATGACGTTACGAGACTATAAGAGTAGAAATTCTCATTATCAGGAGACGTCATCTAAAATAACTCTTGGTGAATATATGCATGGGAAACGACATTGGGATGTTCCAACGGTAAGCGAGGAATCACCTCTAATGATCTACGAGAAGTATTATAAACACAGACCGCTTAGTTTGGAACAAAGATTGAGAATTCTTGAATGTCAAAAATTATATTATGATGATGATGATGAGGATAGTAGTAATGAAGAATCTGAAATATGTAGGCATAGTGATCAGGAATCTATTAATCCAATTGAGCTTTGTAATGATTATATTATTTCTAGTTCAAATCCAAATAATTTTTATGATTATTCACCTATTCAAAAGGACGAGGATTTGATTAGGGATACCACCATTTTAGACGATGTAGTTTTTCCTTTTGATTACGAAGCCGGTAGTGGTTTAGAGGAACGGGTTTATTCTGAAAATGCTGTTTTAGAGTCTAGCGACTTAGAAACAATAGTCTTAGATGAAGAAGATAGAACCGTAGAAATGAGTAAAGATGCACTACCTGATAATAACTTAGAAGAATCAATTGACCATTTTCAAGAATCTGATGATCTAGAAATTAGGGAGATTGTGACTAGTCTAGCTAGAGACACTAAAAACTCTAAGTTTGGGGGTGATTATCACTTCCCTAGTGCCTGACCTTTAACCCTCAGAAAGTCCCCTCACTTAGGACTTGATATCTGTGCCTCGACCATTTTACAAGATTACCTTCATACTCGTTTTCCCGAACCTAATGATGTCCAGGAAGAAGTTCAGTCGTTAGAAACCAATCCTATGGTTGATGTGGTTTGCCCAGGCTATGATACCCAGATTGACTTTGTTTTCCCACCAAATAGTTTTCTTCCAACTGTGGGAACGTTTATATTCCAAATGTGTCGAATATTAAGTTGTGAGACTAAACCTAAATGCTTTAGGAAATTAGAATCGACACATTTGCTTAAGAATGACCATCACTTTTATCGTGGTCAATTGTGTAAGTCAAATTTGATTGACTTTAAGGATCCTCAATTATTCAGGTTATTATTATGTGCTTCTAAGTTCTCATTTGAGT
This sequence comes from Papaver atlanticum, assembly GCA_023531105.1. Classification (NCBI taxonomy): domain Eukaryota; kingdom Viridiplantae; phylum Streptophyta; class Magnoliopsida; order Ranunculales; family Papaveraceae; genus Papaver; species Papaver atlanticum. The sequence goes on along the minus strand of JAJJMB010008919.1, from coordinate 1,484,902 downwards.
TTTTCCAGACTCTAGGACCTAATAATTCGGATCCCACCTATGAAGAAACGCAGCCAATGAAAATATTTTATTTAGACCCTTTCATAGAACCTAAACCTGAACCACAATTAGATATAAATTTCTTAATCAGGAAACTAGGTAAGGGCATGCTAGTCTTGTTCATTTCGTTGGTTTATTACAGTTTCCTTTGGTCATCTCTATTTGGTTTTGAAGACCCACAGTTATTCCGACTACTGTTATACGATTCGAGGTGACTAATCCTTTCCAATGTCTGGCTGAAGACTTTAAACTTAGCACTTCTTGGGAGGTAACCCATTCTCATGCAACACGGTAATATCTTTCCTTAACTCTTTTGCTTCAAATGGTAATAGTTTCTCCTTGTTTATGCTTTTAATTTCATCTTTAGAACATTGAGGACAATGTTAGATTTAAGTTTGGGGGTATGGGAAAAGCTTTCTAGTTGCAATAAATAAACTCCAGAGCCTAGAAATTTATGCCTATTAAGGATGACACTAACCAATCTAAGTGGATGGAAGCATTTTTGTTTTAGGAGTTGAGGAACCAATCTGAGTAGATGGAAACATCTATAAGAGTCTATTCGTAAAAGCACAGAGCTCAGGTGTTAGAAATAACATGATAGTTTCGCCATATCTCGTTGAGTCCTTTTCACTTCTGTTTTTATTTTATTTTCTTTTTAAAATATGTTTCTCTAAGTGATTAGGTGGGGCTCACGATTCAAGTTGTTACCACTACTAGGGTGTAATAGAGTGATTGAGATACTAAAAAAAGAAGACCAGACCAATCAGACCAATCGGAATAAATATTAACACTTGGATAGCAATATGTGTGTGTTCTCCCTGTCTCTGTCGCCTAAACAAGCGTGGAATGCAGGATCCACGGGAATTACCATGTAATATGCTGACAAGAAGCATGCGCTTGGATCCACAAGATCTAATCATGTTGTTAGTTCTTAAATAAATAAATAAATAAATGTGTGTTCAATAAATCGACCGTTGGTTCCCTTGTATATGCCAGACGAGTTGATCTAGAATTAGGATTATCGACCACTGGTTCCCTTGTATATGCCAGTTGTGTTGATATTAGTCAGACCAGTATTTCAGTCCATTAGGATAGGTTCATTTTGGCAGTGGCCTTCAGACAGATATGAGAAACACCGTTCACCTAGTCAACATCAAAACCATCTATGTTTTTCTATATCCATCTCTTAATCTATCCATGTGATTTGTTGACTCCATATATTGATGTCTATAGTGCGACTATCTGAGTAGGGCTCTATCACTTATATACGAATTTTAGTATGCTTGAGTGCAAACTCGTGTACAGCAATTGGAATTTCGCATCAGGGTACTTCCTCCCGTAATCAATAAGTATGCCAACCAAGGAGGTTCTTTAGTGCCATTCCAAGGTTCTGCGTAGATAGCTAGGGTCTGGAGTAAAGGTTTTGTGGGTATATCTCTAGTAAACCCTCTCGAGACTATAACTCGGCCACTAGGGCCACCTAGGGGTTTAAAGGCTTGTTGTACATGCTAAGTGCAATCGACGATGCATGCGACAGTGAGTTAGGATTTTATTTTCTGTTTTTGATTTGCTCGGGACTAGCAAATAATAAGTTTGGGGGTATTTGATAGACGCATTTATGTGTCTATTTTCATCTCTATTGTGTATATTGTTAGTACCCATTTTTGTACTTATTTTGGTATTTTATCTCTCTGTAGGTGTTTTTGGAGAAATAAGCTTTTGCGGCGAAATTGGCTCGAAAAGTGGTTTTTGCGCTCATGGGAGAAAATTACTAAGGGGCACCCAGATTACTAAGGGGTATCTACTTACTATCGGCACCCCAGCAACAGGATAAGGAACGACCATCTTCTACATTTGAAATCCGAGAAAAATGGCGGGAAGACAAAACCAGTTACGAACAGAATTAGGGTTGGTTTTTGAATGAATTTGAATGAGATTCAATCGCTAAAATTGGTTGGAATGGATTGGATTAGACCAAACAATGTTGGTATAAGTGATCAAATGGACCGAATTGGATTGGATAATGATCCGAAGCAAAACAGGGCATGTGGAGAGTTCTCGGAATTTTTCTTAATAGTGGAATTATCTGGTCTTGATTTAAACGAGATTTTCTCGTTAATTGTCTACAGTTCAGGTTGGGGATGATACGGTACATTGAAACAGGGTTGGTAAGAGAGTTTGTTTTGGAAAGAAAGAATGTTTCTACATATATCTCGATTAAACAGGGAATACAGGTTAACTCGGATTTTGTTGGTTGTATTCTTGGAAGTTTCATGCAGTAATGAACCATATATTCTGTTAGATTCATATTAATCTTTATAGAGTATTTGGGAAGTTTTGGAAAGACAAAAGACGCGTTGAAAAGGAAGAAAAAGCGAAAGAAAATCCGAGACTTTGGGAGGAGAAAAAGATAGATTTTCTCGTGATATTTTGCATCTGTTGGGTACAAAATAAGTTGAGGGGACTCACATAAAGGGGTCGAGAGTTTGGGGGGCTGATAAGGCTTGAGGAGGCGAGAATCAGAGATTTACAGGCCGCTGCTGCTGCTGTTTCTGTTGCTGCAGAACTGAAGAACACGAAGAACATAAGACACACGTAAACAGTTGCAAAGAACTATTGTTCTTCAATAGCAGAACCAGTTTATCGTTTATAAACAACACTTCATTGTAACGGTGATTTCTGTAACGCCAGAAAAGCATTGCAGATTCGCTGCATTATTATTCTCCTTCAATAAAAACACCTTTTGAGCCATGTTTCTATCTTTTGAGCATGTTTTCACCATGAAGAGCTAAACCCCAACACTGGGGCGACGGAGGAGGCCTAACTTCATACATGGGTAAATTTATTTTTATTCTTTTTATTACTTTTGCACTAAAATTAATTGAAATATGATTTGATTTAATTGGTTGTCATTTGATTAAATGGGTCATGCTTAGCTTAGGTGATTTGATGTCTCATGCTTAACATTTACAATCAATGTTTTGAGAATCTACCTTGGCAAAAATAGAGTCCATGTTTATATTTCTTGAGCTAAAATTGTTGAGAATAAATAAGTGAACCTTATGTTATGAAGATTGGCTAAATCCGTAGTCCCAGTACCTCTCACCATTGTTTATATTCTTTGTATATAATTATTTAGTATTTTAAAAACTTTAATCTCTACAAGTCCGAGAGTTTGAACTCATTTACTACAACATCTTTAAAATCACATCAATGGCTAATAGATTAAGTGGATGGAAATCTAAAACTTGAACCCGACTGGCAGGTCTACTTTAATAAAATCTATTTTAGACCCTATATCCAACCATGTAATGTCAATGTTAAAGCTTCCAGTGGGTCTTATTATTAAACTGAATAGGTATAAGAAAAAAATTCGATGGGAGGAGACAAAGATAAAAATAGCTCATGTAAGGTTAGTTGGAGTCAAAGACCTTGAAGTTAATAATTTGTCGCTTCTTGCTAAAATGGCATGAAGAATTTTTTCCAACAACAATTCTGATGTACCTAAATTTTTGAAAGCAAAATATTACCCTAATTGTGATTTCTGAACTTGTTATACCAAGAAAAGAAGCTCAGTTAGTTGGAAAAGTATTTTTAAAAGGAGAGATGCTATTAAAAGTTGTATAAGATGGAATATAGGGTATGGTGAGAATGTTGACTTGTGGAATGATCCATGGATGTCAAATCTCCCATTATCTGTTATTGCAAATGTTAATGATCAGAATGTGCCTAATTTGTTGGTTAAAGATATTATAGATCCTAATACAAGGAACTGGAATCTTGCAGCTATTGATACTTTTATCTCTAAGCAGGTTGCAGAGGAGATTAAATCGATACCAGTTGGTAAAACTAGTAGCTGTGCTGATCAGTTGATTTGGTCTAATAGCAAACTGGTGATGTCACGGTGAAAGATGCTTACAAATTTCCTATCTCCAATAAGTTTGGCAGTCAAATGCCTAATTCATATTGGAATTTTTGTGTGGAAATTGAACTGCCCACAAAAGATAAAATATTTTTTGTGGATGTTATGCCAGACTTATTTTAAATGAGTCTTTATACCGTAAGCATATTAGTGATCACCCAGGATGTAGTTTGTGCAACAGAGACTTTGAGACAAGTCATCATTTGTTTTTGGGTGTAGTCTTGTATGGCCTCTATAGAGGAAAATTATGAATTGGATTAATTTTTAACCAGGTGCTGATTATAGTTCTCCTAATATGATTAAAAATCTTTGTAGGTTCAAAGGGCAGATAGGATGTGTGGGGTGCCAATATATTCTGCCATTTATCTTATGGAGCATTTGGAGAGGAAGAAATGAATGGATATTTAACAGGGTCCCATTTCATTCAACTAGGATCCTTGTTGGGGAAATAAGAGGTGCCAGAGAATTTCTCAATGTCAAAGGTTGTCTTCAACATGAGAAGTATAGGGTGATTGATATGGTTGTTCTGTGGATTCATCCTAGGGAGGGATTATTCAAAGCTGAATTATGACGGTGCTACTAACCATCTGAACTATGCTGGGGCGGGTGGCATCATTAGAGACGAACAAGGTGGTTTCCAAGCTTGTTATGCTAGACATGTGTATAATAATGATAACAATGTTGCGGAGGTTTGGGCCATTAGAGATGGAATGAAATTGGCAAAAGATTTGGGATTAAAAAACTTGAAGTTGAGAATGACTCCACTTATTCTATGAAGTTGTGTAAGGAGGAGGTATCAGTTCCATGGATTATGCGTGATTTGGTTGAGGATATTATGGTTATAAAATGAAGTTTTGAAGATGTTATCTTTTAGCAAAGATATAAAGAGGCAAAAGCCGTGGCGGAATATTTGGCCAAGAAAGTGCGGCAAAAAGGATGGAGGATGTGTGGGTGTCTCGCCATCCCAGTGATGTGTGTCATTTGCTAGGCGGAGATATCGCCGGTTGTTCCAACACAAGATCTGTGAGAGTTTCTGCATAGTTTTGAGCCTTTTGGCAGTTTAGCAAAAAAAAAAAACAGCTTAATTAACACTAATCTAATGGAGGGTAAATTAGCCATTATTTAATATTGTTGGATAAGGGGTAATTTGGATTACTATTTAATGACTCATGTGCAGCCCCAAAACCCAAATGGGTTCAGCCCCAATAATAGAGTTCGATTTAAATGATATTTAAGAGAGGCCTTAGGCCGGTTCCTATGCAGGTGAGAATAATTCTCCATTTGCTATACCAGGTGGTCTGGCAAACTAGCCGCAACACTATGAGAAATGGTTCAGCGCTATATTTTTTATCAACGGATCGTGTATCGCTCGATGGAAATTCGATCTCCAACGGCTATTTCTCTGTTGCCTATAAATAGGTTATCTTCAAACTTAATTTTTACACCGAAATTTTCTCTCTTTCTCAATCTAAAAATCTTCTTAAATTTTTTGAAGTGGCAGATTTTCAAACCCAACTTGATTTTTCTGGTATAGTACTAGAAGCTGATGTTAACAAGATTATGTGATAGTTATAAAAATATTTGGTAAAAAAAAATAATCTTCAAGCCTTGGATAATAATCAAATCAAGCCTTAGCTAATATGCAAAGAAGAATTCAAGGCAAGGAAAATAAAGGCAAAGACAAAGTAAATTTGCAAGTTAACCATACTAGTAAGAAGAACAAAGGAAGCTCTCCTCAAGAGCGCATCTAATGAAAGTTTATTCAAATGAAGAAAACCAGAAGGTCAAACATTGTCTGAGATTTTTATTGAAGACTATATTTAAGATTTTATTGTCCATGTTTATAGTTTGTAAAATGGTGCAATATTATTAGTTAATTCGAAGTTCATGTATTATATAAAAATGCGCAATTGTTAATAAATACTGTTAGAGCACTGCTCGGTCGAACTCGCAAGTTTTTCTATCTCAAGCTTGTTGTCAATGTTAGATACACAAAACTAAATTTGGTTCTAGTCTACTAAAGTCAAGTCTCAGATTATGATCAGATTATGGTAGTTAAGTATCAGACATCACTGAATAACCCTCGAAGATTGAAGACTGAAAATAAAATGAAGATATTTGGAGAACTTCATTGACAAAGAGGTATGTGAAGATAGAACAATCTTATTTACTCACGAAATTACCATTCTATCTTTATGTGACTATGTCGTATAATTTTAGTAGATTTAATATTTCAAAAAAGAAATTTTGAGTCAAGCTTGTCTTGTTAAATATCTCGAAATATGATTCAAGTAGGAGTGTTCATAGATTATTAGCAATCTTAGTTAAGAACAATTTATTGTTTCAAGTTGATTTGGAAATTTCCCAAGCAATGATGTTTTATATTAATTGCGATTCAGAATGTTTCAAATCATGAAAGAGAGTTTTCTAGAACTACTGAAATCTGGACACATAGTAGGTACACAAATCCAGTACGCTTACCATAGTCAACTGAGTTCCAGGATGTAGATAGGTATGCACACCCAATACACGTACCCTAAAGTTCTGAATTCTTATAATAAGGGGAGGTACGTGATAGACGCATTTATGTGTCTATTTTCATCTCTTTTATGTATAGTGTTAGTACCCATTTCTGTACTAATTTTGGTATTTTACCCCCTTGTAGGTGTTTTTGGAAAAATGGGCTCTTGCGGGAAAATTGGCTCGAAAAGTTGTTAAAGGCTCCTGGGAGGACATTTGCTATTCGGACTCTCATTTTGGATAAGGGGTAACCCATTTTCAGGCAGCTGCTAAGCACAGACCGAGACTTGATAGGGGGAGGTCACATTTCTTTACGTTTTCAAAAAAACAGAAAATGGCGGGAATTCTCTTCACACACAGGCGATTTTTTGGATGAATTTTTGATCGATTTTTAGGGAGATTAAAGGGCTGAATTTGATTGGGTCTGTTCCTATGGACCTAACAGGCAAGGTAAGGGTGTTGGAATGGATCCAAAGTGGCTAGAACTCGAATTGGAAGCGAAAACTTTCCAAAAATATCATGGTTTATTTTGGGCAAGTTTCTTGGTTTATTCTTGGAAACTTACGTGTAGAAGTGGAAGGAAACTCTTCTTAAAGACTTGTTTCTATCAAGGGAGGAGTTTGGAGAGCTTTTATTGATCGAATGCACGTGAAACAGAAAAAAAAAGAAGGAAATATCGAAACTTGCTGTGGAGGAAAAAACCAAGTTTATTCTCGAATTTTCTTTGCTCTACTATGTATAAAAGGGTTGGTTAGGGTCCTAGGAAGGAGAGGAAGAAGTTAGGGGAAGTTTAGAGCCTTAGAGAAGCTAGAAAAATCATTGGAAGAAAACACGTTTCTGCTGCTGCTGCTGTTGCCGGAGAAGACGAAGAACACAGAACAGCGGAAAAAGAAAGTTGCAGAGGCAGACTTATTTTCAGTGACAACGAGTTACGGTCGCATCATCCTGCAGTCACCAAATCTCTTCAGCAACGATTCCGTCCGCTGTATTAGACTTTCAGCGACTCCAGTATACCCTTTTCTCTCTTGTAATCAACTTTTGAACACCAAACATGTATTTTGAGAACACGATTAATATGAGGAGCTAAACCCCTTAGCCGAGGCGACGGAGGAAGCCATTGTTCCATGAAAAGTGGTATAATTCTATTTTTATTATTTATTGCATTTATTTAACATGATTTTTTGCATAGAACTTAAAAGAAAAATTGATTTTTATTGAGTAGTTGTGAATTGTTTTGATGGAACATGCTAGGTTTTGACACTTTTGATGTTTCATGCTTTGTGATTACAACTTCTACTTCAAAAATCTATTAGAGGCAAATATTAGAATCACTTTAAAGAAAAATATTGCATGAATATTGATTAGAATTTATCAAATAATTGGTCAATGGTGGAATCCAAAGTCTCGGTGTCTTTTTTATAATTTGATACAATTTTATTTTAGTTAATTTGAGTATAAAAGAATCCTTCACAAGTTCGAGCATCGAATCCTATTACCACTATTTTTACTACAATTAAAACTCACACAGTACGCATACCAGTACGCGTACCCCAAGGGCCTGAGTTCACGAATTGCTTAGGGTATGCATACCTAGTACGCAAACCCTAACTCCTTGACGAATTGGTCCATAGGTACGTGCACCCCTATACATACTTGCCTAGTACAACTTACGCAAATGGTCATAAATTATTTTCACAAATACGTTTGGCATTGCTAGACCTCTCATGAACAATTCCATGACATCTTTGATCACTAAATCACTTTGTGTTTGTGAATCATGATTTAAGTCTTGAGTGTTAATGAACAGATATGCTTATACATTCATATGGCATATTCGCGATGAACTATCATTGTACATGGTTTCCGTACCCTAGACCATAGTGTACATTCTTCTGTGTAATTACAAGACACACTTCTCACATGCTTAGATTTGTTCATAATAAGAATTTCATCTAAACTGAGAAAGTGTTTACTTGAATCTAAAGCTATCTTAGCTTGAATTAAAAGCTCTGTAAGTCTATAAATAAAGAGACTCAAACAACTGGGAATTCCAATCCCAAACACTTTTGTGTTCTAGTTGCTTGCTGGAGTCGTCCTCTATCAACTTAGGTTTCCTCTGAGAAACATAATAGGTTTACGACTTAAAGACTTCACTTAGGGATTCGTGAATCCAGGTCCGACTATCTTTACCTTGATAGTTCATGTATCATTATCTTGTTTTCGTCAATCTCCAATCAAGAACGAGATAGATAAAAATTGCAAAGTTCTCTTCGTCTAAGATTTTGTGATTCCTCAAGATATATATCTAAAAATATTCTTTGTTTATCGGTTTAAGATTGTTCTTGAGAGGTGGTTAGTTGAAAAAGCGGGGGTCTAACAACCTCACCCAATATTTCGTTTAGGAAATCTGTATGGAAAAAATCCAATATAATTCCAAGAGAATCAACTAGATGGTCAGACTCAATCAATGGAAATATATCCAAGAGTTATATCTCTGTTTCTCAATGTAATCAGCAAATCAAGCAGATAGAATCCGTGAGCCTGATTATTATGAGAAACAACTTGAACGGTACCAAAGACCAATGTTCAAGTGTCAATCAATTTATATCAACAACCAAAGGTTGGATTATCTAATTGATTGAACTACGCACAACCTTTGATATTTCAATTATATAAACAAATATAATGCGAAAAAGAAATAACACAGACACCATAAAAAAAATTAACGAGGAAACCACAAATGCAGAAAACCCCCGGGATCTAGTCTATATTTGAACACCACACTGTATTAAGCCGCTACAGACACTAGCCTACTCCAAGTTAACTTCGGATAGGAATGTAGTTGAGCCCTAATAAATCTCACACTGATCAAGGTACAGTCGCGTTCCTTACGCCTCTGAATCCCAGCAGGACTCTACGCACTTGATTCCCTTAGATGATCTCACCCACAACTAAGAGGTGCTACGACCCAAAGTCGAAGACTTGATAAACCAATCTGTCTTACACAGAAAAGTCTATTGAATAGATAAATCTGTCTCCTACAGAAATACCTATGAATTTTGTTCCGTCTTTTGATAAATCAAGGTGAACATGAACCAATTTATACACCGGACTTATATTCCCGAAGAACGACCTAGTATTATCAATCACCTCACAATAATCTTAATCATATGGTAGCGAAACAAGATATTGTGGGATCACAAACGATGAGACGAAGATGTTTGTGACTACTTTTTATCTTGCCTATCGAAGATTAAATATCGAGCAAATTTTAGAGAAGATAGTACTCAATCACGATAAAAAATAGCAAGATCAGAACACGCAACTACAGAGAAATAGTTGGGCCTGGCTTCACAATCCCAATGAATTCTTTAAGTCGTTAACCTATGATGGTTTTAGAAACCTAGGTTAAAGGAGAATCGACTCTAGTCGCAACTAGTATCACACAAGAGGTGTAGGGATTAGGTTTCCCAGTTGCTAGAGTTCTCCCTTATATAGTCTTCAAATCAGGGTTTGCAATCAATGTTACCTTAGTAACAAAGAATTCAATATTCACCGTTAGATGAAAACCTGATTAGACTCAAGCTAATATCTTTCAACCGTTAGATCGAACTTAACTTGTTACACACAAATGAAAAGTGACTTCATTTAGATATGGGTAACCGTACCTAAACGTGTGCACCTTGTTGTCTCAACAATAATTAACCGTTAGATCGAATTTAGCTTGTTCATCTTAACACAACTAGTTCAAATGACTCAAATGAAACTAGTTATAGAGTTGTTCAATTGTGTATATTCTCATAGAAGTATACAAGACACTATTGAAGCAAAATCGATTTTGATTCACTCGAATCAATTCATGAACATTATAGCCACGGTTTGCAAAAGATTGCATTCCTTATTATATAAATATATTAGTTCATGAACAAACCGATTTTAGAACATAACCTACTCAAGTATGCAAACGGGTACGCATACCTAAGTGGACGGACTTAGTTTTGGTTCGCCAGTATGCGAACGGGTACGCATACCTTCCAAACTCAGTTGGATTTTCAGACGTGAACTTACGCCAGTACGTATATGGGTATGCATAAAAAGTTCTCGGACTTTCATTAAACCAACCAGTATGCATACGGGTATGCTTACCATGGTTCCCGGACTTGGAATAACTTGCAACAGTTAGCATACAAGCACGCATACTGTGTTATATCCAATCATGGTTGTTCTAAATTCCCATTTCAATCATTGAAACATTCTTGGAAGACGACAATAGTTGTCTCACATAAACTATTAGCTTCAAAGCAATTTTCAAGTGATCGATAGATCAATACGAAACATTCCAAGTCTACATCAAATGACTGTCTCATATAAATCATGTAAGATGTTACCAGGCGATTTTCACATGATCATCTTTTGACTTTCGTCAAGAATATAAGATGAACTTGGTTAAAGCGAAAGCTTACCAACAAATATTTTGATAAATATGTAAGCGAGTTAAACTCAACTCGAAATATCAAATGTGTATAAAGTAAAGTCTATATAGCTATACGACTTTTGTCTCAATAGGAGATAGAATAGAAATAGACTTCTGAGTGATATATGAGTTCAAGTCTCCACATACCTTTTGTTGATGAAATTCCACAAGCTCCCCTTAGTAGTTATTCGTCTTAAATTAATGAACGTCGTGAAGTCTAATGCTCAACTACACTTTCTATCATAATCCGAGACTTAGCTATAAGTAGACTAGAAATTAAGACTTATAGTTTGGCAACTAAACTTGACAAACAAGCTTGAGATAGCAACGCTTGCGAGTTCGACCAAGCAATGCTCTAACATTAGTAATACAGGCTTATCAGCTATGTAAGTGTAACTATTTCGGATCCATGAGGTTGGCTTGGTTTGTCTATTGCAAACATATTTCCAAGATTTGATCTAAAAGGAAATAAAATAAGCTTATCCGTTAGAGGTAGATCAGTATCAAAAGTATTCACTTAGGTTGAAGCAAATCTTAGGCTGTAAAGGACATCAGCTAAGATAATCAATCGTATAGAGCCTTGCGAGGTTCAAGAGATGTAAGGAGCCCGACTGCAGCTGAATTGCTTGGAGGGTTAATTCAGCCTCAACTATATTCCAGTCTAAAGACTCATTCTGAAGACGGATAGTAGGCTAGTGTCTGTAGCGTCTTAATACAGTTTTGTGTTCAAAGCTGGACGAGGTCTCGGGTTTTTTATGCAGGTGCAGTTTTCCTCGTTAATAAAACTTCTGGTGTGTGTTCTTTTCCTTTACGTATTATATTGTTTTATCTTTATAATAGGAATAATACAAGTACTATGTATTCAATGGGTAGTTTAAGTCCTTATTAATTGTGATCAATTACAGGACTTGTTCTTGTAGAAATTGTATCTTGAAAAATAGATAACAAATTTTATACTTGGCAGAATTTAGATCCTCTTGATTCAGATACGACTATATTGATCTTGGATATTGATTTGCGAGATCGTCTAAGAACTCTTTTCTGCACAATCAGGTTCACGAACTTTGTTATCTACACATATTGATTGTGGAAGAGATAAGAGATAAACCCTATATACATATTGTTCAAGGATCTTTAATTAGATCTACTTGCAATCGTATTAGGTTTTGTTCATACAGGTTGCCGAACGGAAAAGTTAGTGGGGGTACTTGGTACCCTCTCCAAACTCGAAAATTTGATTTAAAACAAGAAGTATCGTTGAAATTATTCTTATATTTTTAATTCATCGATACTTAATTAAATTTACATTTAATTAAAAAAATTAAAAAAATTAAAACTTATACATAAACTAAAGTTAATGACTGAGAAATTAACTAAATAAACATAAATGAAAATAAAATAAAAAGCAGTCAAACATTAACTTTGACAGTCAATGGTGAATCCAGGTACCAACCATTAATTTTTAAAATGTTGGGTACCAAACCAATGTGTTGGACATTTGTCGGGTACCAAACATTAAATAGCCCTTTTATGATCTCATAACAACTTCCATATTGAAAGTCTTTTCCTTTCATGTGGAGCCATTGCGCCCGACACCTTTGTTCAAGGTCTATCAGTGTTTCACCACTCCTTATGTTTCGACCGGCTCGCATTACCTCACAACATACAAACTTACTTCCTCATTAATTAAAATGAAGGGACCATTTAACCCGCTCGCATAACGAATATAGAGGTTCATTGTTTCTTCTTGAATTTTATGAAATATGTTTTGCCAAAAACGGAAACCTTGTTGTTGTTTCTGTTGATAAAATCTTGGGTAAAATAAACATAACTCCAACAAATACATTCATCTTCGGTGATAGTAAATTTTGTGCCCCGGTTTCTTCTTCAATTTTGTACATTGGCTTGGTCAGGACATCATTGATTTTCGGCGGCACTTTAGTTTTCTATGAACTCAGTTATGGTAAAATTTATATTCTGAAAATTTAGAAGAGTTTTGAAATGTATAGAAAAGGTGTGAAATTATGAGAAGTGTGGAAGAGGTGTGAGTTGAAATTAAGTATTTATAGAGGAATGAAATTGTGATTGTTGGATGGTGAACTAAAAAACAAAGAGATCAGCGTCGAGCGATAGTCTTGATATCGCTGGCGTTGTGTTGACCAGCGAGCTATGGAGTCTTTATCACCGGTAGAGTCTCTATCTTTACTGGCTAACTGGTAAATATACCACTTAGCCAGATATGTTTGACACTTTACCATATCCATCGTGGGTGCAAAAATGGAAAACTAGACACTTTTCCTGCCATAGGAACATGCCTTAACGGGTGGGTTTTGGGGGATTGCAATAACATAGCTTACGTTTTCTATTTCTATGCATATGCTTATATGCTTTTTACAAAAATGAAAAAGGATTTTTCTTGTAGATGATTTAAATGGTTACATAGTCGAGAGGGAAAAAAATAACTTGTACAACAATGTCAACTATTTTTATGATAATGTGTTAGAGCACTGCTCGGTCAAACTAGCAAGCGTTGCTATCTCAAGCTTGTTTGTCAAGTTTAGTTGCCAAAACTATAAGTCTTGATTTCTAGCCTACTTATAGCTAAGTCTCGGATTAGGATAGTAAGTGTAGTTGAGCCTTAGACTCCACGAAGTTCATCGATTGAAGACGAAGAACTACTTAAGGAACTTGTGGAACTTCATCAACAAAAGGTATGTGGAGACTTGAAATTATCTATCACTCAGAAGTCTATCTATTCTATCTCCTATTTTGAGACAAAATTCATATTGCTATATAGACTTCGATTATACACATTTGTTATTTCGAGCCGAGTTTATCTCGCTTATCTATTTCTCGAAATATGTGTTGGTAAGCTTTCGCTTTGGCCAAGTTCATCTTTACTCGTGACGAAAGTCATGTTGATTATTTCAATAACTTGAAAATCGCTTTGATGAAAAATAGTTTGTGAATAACAACTATATAACATCCCCTAAGAAAGTTTCAATGATTGAAATGAGAGTTTAGAACATGTAACCATCTTTGGATATAAACATAATGTGTTCTCACATTTGTGTAAAAGTCCAAAACCGGGAACCCAAAGTATGCGTACCCGTAAGCGTACTGGCGGTTGTTGGAAATCCAGGTAAGTATGCGTACCCGTACGCATACTGGCGGAAAGTTCACGTCCGTGAATTTATACTGGAGTTTGAAAGTAAAAAACAAACTCAATCCGGTTACTTAAGTATGCGTACTCGTCTGCATACTTAGGCATGTTACTTTCTAAAATTGGTTTGTTCATGAACTAAAACATTTATATATAATAAGGAATGCAATCTTTGCAAACCGTGGATATAATGTTCATGAATCGATTCGAGTGAATCATAACCGATTTTTCTTCGATTGTGTCTTGTATACTTCTATAAGATCTAAGCAATGACTCTCTAACTAGTTCATTTGAGTCATTTGAACTAGTTATGGTGAAGATGAATAAGGTTGATATGAAAGTGCTCATATGGCTAACCATTGGTTAACTATTGTTGAACCGACTAAGTGTACACGTTTAGGTACACTTACTCAAACCTAAATGAAGTTATATTTCATTTATGTATAACAAGCTAAGTTCAATCTAACGGTTGAAAGATATTAGCTTGAATCTAATCAGGTTTTCATCTAACGGTGAATATTGAATGCTTTGTTACCAAGGTAACTTAGATTGCAAACCCTGATTTGAAGACTATATAAAGGAGAACTCTATCAACTGGGAAAACTAATCCCTATACCTCCTGTGTGATACTAGTTCTATAAGCTAGAGTCGATTCTCCTTTAACCTTAGGTTTTTCACGAAACCCTGTAGGTTAACGACTTAAAGACTTCATTGGGATTGTGAAGCCAGACCCAACTATTTTCTCTGTAGTTGCGTGATCTGATCTTGCTGTTTCTATCGTGATTGAGTACAATCATAAGATTGGCTTGAGATTTATATCTCCGATAGGAAAGATAGAAAAGTAGTCACAAACACCTTCGTCTTATCGTTTGTGATTCCACAATATCTTGTTTCGTTAATCGATTAAGACTATTGTGAGGTGATTGATAATTTTAGGCTATTCTTCGGGAATATAAGTCCGGGTTATCAATTGGTTCCTGTTCACCTTGATTTATCAAAAGACGGAACAAAAACTCGTAGGTATATATGTGGGAGACAGATTTATCTATTCAATAGACTTTTCCGTGTGATACATATTTGTTTATCAAGTCTTCGACTTTGGGTCGTAACAACTCTTAGTTGTGGGTGAGATCAGCTAAGGGAATCAAGTGCGTAGTATCCTGCTGGGATCAAAGACGTAAGGAGCACGACTGTACCTTGAATCATTGTGAGATTGATTAGGGTTCAACTACATTCCAGACCGAAGTTAGCTTTGTAGTAGGCTAGTGTCTGTAGCGGCTTAATACAGTGTGGTGTTCAAATCTGGACTAGGTCCCAGGGTTTTTCTGCATTTTCGGTTTCCTCGTTAACAAAACTTATGGTGTCTGTGTTATTTCTTTTCCTCATTATATTTTGTTATATAATTAAAATATCACAGGTTGTGTGTTGAATCGATCAATTGGTAAATCCAACCTTTGGTTGTTGATTGAAATTGATTGATTCTTGAACGTTGGTCTTTGGTACCGTTCAAGTTATCTCTCTTATATTCAATCAGGCTCGCAAATTATTATTTGTTTGATTGCGGATTGAATTGAGAGATTGAGATATAACTCTTTGATATAATTTTTATAAGATTGAGTCTAACTGTCTAGTTGATTCTCTTGTAAGTATATTGGAGTTAGTCCATACAGATTGCTAAGCGAAACATTGGGTGAGGTTGTTATACCCCTGCTTTTTCATAATGGTTTATTATGAATCTACTTGTATTTTTCATTGAATTACTTATCCATTTTAATGGTAGTAGGGTTTCTAATATCAAGGTCGTTTACATAGTAGTCTATGGTTTTTTTTTCATCCTCGATAATTCAATTTTTCCAACTTAATTACTTTAATTACTAATATATGATGCAATGTGGCTTATGTGGAAAATATTGGTTACGAAGTAGATTATGCATTATAATAATTGATACTGGGTTACAATGTAAAATTTAGTCTCGGAGGCATATTTTGGTTAAGAAACAACTTCGAGGTCATCGACAAAGAAGAGGTAGAATTTGGGTTCTCAATAATATTGGACCAGGTGGCATTATTGCTATAGTTGGAGATTCACAATGCTGATTTCGGGTCACTTGGCATATTTTTGGTCACAATCCATATTTATAATTACCGGTCCTATTTTGGTTCACAACATATTTAGGTTCACAATGGGATATTAGGTTATAATGTTGATTAATGCTCACCATGGATAATTTTACAATGATAGATTTTGGTTAAGTGCAAATGATAGGAGTAGTTACCGCTATTATGTCTAATGAACTTGGTAGTTTGAAAGCTCCTATTAGCACCATGGTGGAGATACTAGAAGAAGGTGGTGGTAAAATGACAGGTGCTTTAGCTGTTGTAACTACTTGGGCTCAAAAGGTTGGAAATGACACTTCAGGTCTAAGGAGCATAAAAGTGCAGGTGTTAAATCGATAAGAATTACATCGGTCAGATATAAAAGAATAACCTTAAGGAACAATAAGACTATTGGAAGCCTAAGCACTTCCTCTTCTAAAGTTAGTAAATGAAGATTATCTTCTGGAACGTAAGAGGCCTCTACAAGACTGAGGCAAGAGATCAGTTGAGAAGGTATATGAATTATTTCTCTTCTGATTTAGTTTGGATTGCAGCAAATTGAAAACGCGGGGGTACCAAAATACACCACCACTTTTTTCTTAGGCAATCTGTATGGAAAAACACAATACAAATCTGAGAATTAAACTCCATCAAGTAATAATATCTTAGAGTTATATCTTTCTCTCTTGCAATTAGAACGTTTACAGAATCAAATCCGTCAACCTAATCACAAAGATATAACTTGGACGATACTAAAGACCAATGTCCAAGAATCAATCAAGTCGTATCCAACAAACTAGGTCGGATGTATTTACTATGATTGATCAACGACAACCTGTGATATTTCAATTATAAAGATAAACAATATAATGCGGAAAAAGAAATAACACAGACACCAGAAGTTTTGTTAACGAGGAAACCGCAAATGCGGAAAAACCCCATAACCTAGTCCAGATTAAACACCAAACTGTATTAAGCCGCTACAGACACTAACCTACTACCAATTAACTTCAGACTGGAATGTAGTTGAGCCCTAAAAGATATCCCACCGATTAAGGTACAATCGCGCTCCTTACGCCTCTTGAATCCCAACAGGACTCCGCTCAATTGATTCTTTTAGATAACGTCACACAAACTAAGAGTTGCTTCAACTCAATTGAAGACTTTAAACCAAATCTTCCTCCCACATACTAAGCCTATATAATTGATTTCCTTTTACAATCAAACAATATGATTAAAGGTGTGGAAATCGATAGCAATAGACAAAGTCTAGCTAACTTCAAAATCCGGACTTATGTAACCCGAAGTGTAACCTAGATTATTATTCACCTCACAAGTATAAAACCTGTGGAATCAACAAAGTTTGAGATGAAGAGAACTTTGATGATTTTTATCTGTTAGAGCATAGCTTGGTTGAACCCACCAAGCGTTGGTATGTCAAGTTTGGTTGTCATATTTTAGTGAATCAAAACTCAATTAAAGAGTCGCTTGATTATGTACTAGAGACAACTTCGTATAGGTTAGGCTAGAAAGATTAGTATAATGAGACATACAAGTATTACTTGAAGACTTGAAGAATGTGAAGAAGTAATAAGCTACATCGACGACATCATCCTTTCTCTTGAGGTTAGTAATATTTTGACTTGAACTATTTCATTCCCAACGTATCTTTCAAGTCGTGTTATATTGAAAACATAACTGCGAAGATGTGAATGATTATACTCTAGTAGACATAGTGTTAAGGAATTATAATACAAAGTATAACGCTTATCTTTTGAACTTCGTATATAAGACATCGACATAATCGTATGAATGCTATTGTGATTATGTGTATGGGTATGGGTGAAGATTTCGTCATAGGAAACAATGTTTACATTCGTTTAAAGGAAGTAAATTCATGAACTTGTTTTATGAATCGAAAGGGCAATCGCTAGGCTTATTGGTATTGTTATTCATTGCATATCTTTGGATTACCAATATGTGTGAGTTAGTAGAACCGATCGTAACTTGTTATGTATCTTAGTAAAACTAGTCACAATGCCTGACTTATGTATTGGTATGACTTTTATTAGTGTAACCGATCCTAAGTAACCACCTAAGATGGTATGATCGATATTTGTAATTGGTGTGACCGATCCTAGTAATTGGTGTGACCGATCCTAGTATTTGGTGTGACCGATCACAAAAGAATGTGAATCGATACTTGTAATTGGTGTAACCGGTCCTGGTAATTGGTGTAACCGATCCTGGTAACTGGTGTGACCAATCACAAGTAATACCATGAGAATATGGTAACCGGTCCTGGTAATTGATGTGATCAATTTGGTAACTGATGTAACCGTTCCCAGTAACCATATTAAGGTAGAACCGATCCTTGTGTTTGGTAGAACCGTAAACCCATGATTAGTGTGTTGATTTGATCAATCACATAGTTCTTGGAAATCAGATGAACCAATTCTAAACTTGTTTGGAAGTGTGGTATAATCGGTTCCAAGATTGTAAATATGAAAAAGGATTTACAAAGAAATAAGATGTCGACATTCTTTGAACATGTTCAGTAACTCTTATCTTTTGTTGTTCAAAGATATTCCTTTATAACTAAAGGAGATCCCGGACCGAAATAAGTTGAGAATCTTTTAATTAAGGTTGTTAATTTTATATGCTTTTAATTACCAGCAATTAAAATGCATATCTATGGAAAATAAAAATTGGTAATGTGCATTTACTAATTGGAGATTTTCTAGTAGGATTTCGGTTAATATTAGAAAGAGCATTTCTAGGAATTATGAAAACCGAATTTGGAAATATATTGCATATCTTGAGAATATCTTCGGTTTTGGAAATTCCTTGGTGTCCAAACTTCCTTGGTCTATAAATACCCAAGTTTGCATTTCGAGCAAACTATCCTAAGAGCCAGCAAAATTACCTTGTTGTGTTGTTACTGGTGGAGCCGTCTATTCGGAGAGGAAAGTACCCTAATTAGGTGAAATCTCTTACGACCGCTCGTTTAAAGACTTCTATGGGATCAAGAAGCTCTACGAGTACCGTTGGTGGGAAACTAGATAATTGCAGTAGTATTAGTTTTCGATTTGATTTGATTGACTAACGGTTGTTGAACTTTGATTGCACCTAGTTTGTTTATTCTTGAGAATCTTCTCTTCTGATATAAGATTCACTCAAACTAGATCGAAGTGTCGACGGGATCTTTAGAACTGTTTGTAGATCTAAAGACGTCTTGTGATAATCCATTGTTAACAGAATCCATTCTGTGCGTGTTGTGGTGTGCAGGTGTTTATTGAAGATCTAAGAAGATTTTTTATTGGTTTCATAATCTTTGGTGTGCACAAAACTTGATTGGCTGGGATCCAACTATAATCGGTTTATCTTTGATAGATTTGATTTATTAGTTGCGCAGATCGGCATTACTATATAGTATCTTGGTAGACTCTATATTGGTTGATTGCTTAGTATAAACACGACTACTTTGGTAGTTGTTGAATAGATAGATCTAGAACCCGACAAAGGAGTTTATTGGAGTAAACAAAAGAGACTTTGTCAAACTCATATCACTGAGATTGAATAGAGTTGTTACCGAACAGATTTTTTGTTCCTTTACTGTTTGGAATATGAACCAAAGGAATTGTTCCAGTGCGTGCAATTATCGAATGTCGGAAGCGCAGGGATATTGAAGAAACTAGGTGAACTATAGGTTTAGTTGCTTGGTCTCAACTATACGAAGTTGGTTTATATTTTGTATAACGGCTTAATTCTGAGAGTATTCAATTCTGGACTAGGTCCCGGGGTTTTTCTGCATTTGCGGTTTCCTCGTTAACAAAATCTTGCTGTGTCTTTTACTTTTCTATTTCCGCAATTATAATTGTTTTTATTATAATTAGAAGTAAAATACACAAACGTTAATTCCGTATTACTTGATAGTGATCCTATAGAGTTTGGTTAAGTCTGAACCTATTATCAAGTAATCACACTTTGATTGTTGTATTGTCTCGATTTAGTATCCATAGACGATCACACAAAGTGTGAATACCGATTCGTTGCATTGTCTCGACTCAATCCATAGACAATCACTTTCGGTAAGAGGACTTAGAGGTGGAAAAGTTTTAGATTGAGGTATATTTGGGTACCCTCGTCTTTTCACTATCTATCTTAATCGATGGAGCAAGCTCTACAAACAATCAAGATCAGGATACTCGAGTTATCAAGGAAAGAAAACTGGATCTGGCTTTACGAATCCCTATGAAGACTTTGTAGTCGCTAAACCCTAAAAGGGTTTCTGGAGAGGACGACTCTAGATACAACTAGGACACACCAAAAAGTAGTGTCGGGATTCAAAGATCCCAGTTGATTGGAGTTCCCCTTTTTATAGACATTCAAAACATATTTTTCTTTAGGTTTACACCGTTATATGAATCTTTGAATTTGATTTACATAAGCAATATATACACTCTGGTTAGGTGAGACCATAACCGAACCGTGTACGAAGACTATATTCAACATGGTTAACCGAAACTATCCAGTTTGAACTTAAAAGCTTAATATTCATTTTCATGAGCACATAAGACATTAACTCCGAGTCACAAACATGTGATCAAATAAGTTTAGTGTTTTTAGAGAATTAATCAAATACTAATTATCTCATGGAATAATTTAAACACACTTGAAAATATAATCAACATGGTTAGTAGGTGTACAAGGTACAAATACCATTGCCGTTCGTGAGTCGGTTCAGTCACAGTACGCATACCGGTTTGGAAACTTTAAACCAAAATCAAAGTTCCGGAGTTCACATAACTTTTTAGGTTTGCGTACCGGTTTGGAATCCTTAAAACTGTCGCCGGTTCCGGAGTTCACAGAACTTAATTGGTTTGCGTACCGGTTTGGAAACGACACCGAGTTCAGGAATACAGAATTGTTTAAATTTGCGTACCGGTTTGGATACTCACCTCGGTTCCGTAACCACTGTTTAAAAAATGGTTTGCATATGAATATACATACCGATCCGGTTCATGAGTCACACAGATTTTAATATGATATACATAAGAATATGTGTACCACTAATCTATAAGTCGATATATAGCTACTTTTTTACGTGTACAAGTACATATAATATGGGTTCAGACATATAACAGTTTTCCCAGTAAAACTGATACCACTGTCTTGTATCCGAATGAATAGTAGTTCTATATTTCTCTAAATCAATTCGAAACATTCCTGAATAACATCAATGACGTATATCACTGTTCCAGGCTATTTCCGAATGATAAGCTTGAATCATGATTTTTATTCCGAACAATAAATTGTCCTTAACTGAAATTCATCAAGCATGAACAAATGTTCATTAAGCTTAGTCATTATATTTCGAGAAATTCGTCAACTAGATAAATAGTTATCGACTCGAAATTCTTGTCTATGCATACTAGTCTAATTAGTTATGCGACATCGTCTCAAATGATAGAAAAGTGAATATAACTTGAGATATAGGTGGTTCAGTCTTCACTTACCTTTTATTGATGAAGTTCTCCAAAAGCTTCTGTTGATCTTCTCCTTCAAGGGGTAGAAAATAATGATGACTATCGTGATCCTATGTTTCTAAACTACACTTCTATCCTAGTCCGAGACTTAATTAATTGTAGAATATTGATAAGTGCATAATTCATATGATTTTAGTATCCATTCCATACTTATTTTAGTTATTATTCTTGCATGTATTCGTATTATTACTCTTGTTTTCTCTTATTTGTCTCTATTAGGTGAATCATCCAAAAAGGAGATACAAAGTGCTAAAAAGATCTAAGAAGATAAGTATTCCAAGTATCCAAGTGCCCAAGTCCAAGAGAAGTGGAAGAAGTGCGACGAAAAGGAGCAAAACGCTCAAAATCAAGAGACGGGCCAAAGACCGAGATTAAATCATCTAAATTCAGGATTTCTCATCATCATCTTTAAGAGAATTGAAATAGGAAAAGAATGCAAAAGAATGAGGTCATTCCGAGTTCGGACGAAGAAGTTGTAGGTAAAACAAGTTTTTATCGAATACCGAAGACAGGTAAAGTATGCAAACGAGTATGCAAACGGGTATGCATACTTATTGTCCTGGATTTAACTGAAATTTAAGTATGCAAACGGGTATGCATACTGTTGAAGGCCAAAATTCACGGTTAGGGTCTTTATTTCGTAGTTTCGGGTCGGGTTCTTGAACCGAATTAGATACTTGAAGGCCAAGCAATGTAAACCTATATAAATAGGTATTAGGCCTTTCACATCATAACATCTCATCTCATAAGCTAGGGTTTACGTCTACATCTAAACCTAGGGTTTACCCCTTTAGGGGGAAACCACCATTATTCACCTTCTTTGTAATATGAGTAGCTAAATCCTTTGTTGATTAAGGATGAATTCAATGTTCTAAGCGTGAAGCTTTATTATTAATACAAATCTATTTAGAGTTTTTATCATCATCGTTTGTCTTTACCATATCTAGGGTTTATGGGTGATTCTTAGATTGATTTGGAGTGCACGTTAGATTGATCTATTTATTGTTCTATCGGATAGTAGAAGTTATGAGATAAGTAATCGTCGATTAACTCTCTACACAAGTAGAAATCGCGAAACCTTGCAAAGGGATTTTGTGAAGCTATTGCGAGTGAAGAAAACATCAGCAAGTGGACCTTGATCTAAGAGTTTAACTACTGGGATCAACCTAAATTCACAAAGCTTAAGGCGTTCGATTGGATTACACCTTGAGTGATATACTACTTGGTGGTTCGTTGAATAGAACCTGGTAGTCGAGAACTTCTGTATCTAGTGATAGAAGGAGTTTTGGGGATAACATTTATCTAGCTGTTATTCTATGGTTGGTGATGAATGGTTCTAACGGAAAATAAATAAGTATTCTAATCCTGTTAACGCTTGGTAACGACGAAGGATTCCTTGGTCATCTTTTTTTTCTTCTTATTGTCTTTTTATTTATCACAAAACCAAAGCCCCCTTTGTTATTTACTTTGTTTTGCTGATACAAATAACTTATCAATTACACAACTCTATGTGGGAACGATCTCTTACTACCGATATATTACTAGTTAATTAGTGGGAAATATCTTTATTAATTTGTTGAGCCTACGACAGCCCATAAAAATATAAATCAGGATATAGTTTTGACACTTAAACTTGACAACAAGCTTGAGATAGCAACACTTGTGAGTTTGACCGAGCAATGGTCTAACACAAATGGTTCATTGTAGTGTTGGATTTTCTAATAAATTAAAAGTTCCTGGTATGCATACTATGGTAATTCATAATTCTCATGAGGAAAATAAAGGTAATATTTGGTTGTTAGTAAACAATAATATTCAGATTCCTAATGTGATTGAGATATCTAGACAATCTTGAAAACACTGGGGGTACCAAAATACACCACCAACTTTTTCGTAGGCAATCTGTATGGACAAACTCAACACAACTCCGAGAGTTAAAAATCAATCAAGGAAAGTGTCAAGAGTTATATCTCAATCTTTCTTGTGATTAGAACGTTTACAGAATTGAATCCGTGAGCCTAATCTCAAAGAGAGTTCTTGGACGGTACCAAAGACCAATATCCAAGGATCAATCAAGTCTTATCCAACAAACAAGGTCGGACCTATCTATTGTGATGATCAACGCACAACCGGTGATATTTCAATTATAAAGATAAACAAAAAGAAATAACACAGACACCATAAATTTTGTTAACGAGGAAACCACAACTGCAGAAAAACCCCGGGACCTTATCCAGATTGAACACCAAATTTTATTAAGCCGCTACAGACACTAGCCTACTACCAATTAACTTTGGTCTAGAATGTGGTTGAGCCCGAACTCAGTCTCCCACCAATTCAGGTACAGTTGCACTACTTACGCCTCTTGAATCCCAGCAAGAATCCGCGCAATTGATTCCCTTAGAAGATCTCACACCAACTAAGAGTTGCTTCAACTCAATTGAAGACTTTAAACCAAATCTGCCTCCCACAGATTAAGCCTATATGATTGATTTCCTGATTTACGATCTAAACGGATGATCAGATCAAACGAAAGATCCAGGTGATGGAAATCGATAACAACTTGACATAAGTATGGATATCCTCAAAATTCAGACTTATGCAACCCGAAGTGCAACCTAGATTATTGTTCACCTCACAAGTATAAAACTTGCGGAATCACAGAGTTTAAGACGAAGAAAACTTTATGATTACTATCTATCTTGTTCAAGTGATAAATCAACAATCGAACAAGATCATGATACTTAAGTTATCAAGGTAAAAGATAACTAGTCCTGGCTTCACGAATCCCAATGAAGTCTTTGATAATCGCTAAACCCTAAAATGGTTTCTGGAGAGGATGACTCTAGATACAACTGGGATACACAAAAAAGTAGTGTCGGGATTCAAGGATCCTAGTTACCAAGATTTCCTCTTATATAGACTTCAAAGCCTAGGTTGCTTTAGGTTTAAGCTAAGATAGCTTTGGAACAAATCAAACAATATCCACCATTAGATAAAAGCTTTGAATCTTATTCACATAAACAAGATATACACTCTGGTTAGGTAAACCGTAACCGAACCGTGTATAAATACTATGTTCAACATAGTTAGCCGAAACTAGCCGGTTTGAACTTAAAAGCTTAACACTTATTTTCATGAACACAAAGACATTGATCTTGAGTCACAATCATGTGATAAAAATGAGTCTAGTGTTAATTAGAGAATTGATCAAATGCAAATTATCTAAAAGAAACAATTTAATCACAATTGAATCATAATCGACATAGTTGGTAAATGCACAAAGTACAAATACTTAAGTAGTTGGTGAATCGGCTGAGTCAAGGTATGCGAACCAGTTTGCAAACTTATAAGAAATAAGCTAGTTCCGGAGTTGACATAACTTTTTCAGTTCACGTACCGGTTTGCAAACTTAAGACCTCACCGGTTCCGGAGTTCACAGAACCTTTTCAGTTTGCGTACCGGTTTAGGTACTAAACTGGTTTTAGAATATAAAACTGTATTGGCTCGCATATCAGTTTGAATACTTTAACCCGGTTCCCTTACCATAGTTCCAAAATGGTTTGTATAAAAAATACATACCTATACGGATCACGAAACAAACAGATTTTCCCATGATGTCCATACGAATATGCGTATCACACAAATCTGAAAGTCGATATATAGCTACTCCGCTACGTGTATGAGTACATGTAATACGGCTTCAGACATATAACAGTTTCCCAGTTTGTAAGACTGATAACACTATCTTGTATTCTGAATATAGTAGTTTTATATTTCTCTAAATCAATTCGAAACATTCCTGAATAACATCAATGACACATATCACTGTTCCAGGCTATTTTCAAATGACAGACTTGAATCAAGATTTGGTTCCGAACAATAAAATGTTCTCCACCGAATTTGATCAAGTATGAACAAATGTTCATTAAGCTTAGTCATTTTCGAGAAATTCGTAAACCAAATAATTAGTTCTCGACTCGAAATTCTTGTCTATGCAAGCTAGTCTAATTAGTTATGCGATAATCGTCTGAAGGATAGAAAGGTGAATATATCTTAAGAAATAGGTGGTTCAGTCTTCACTTACCTTTTGTTGATGAAGTTCTCCAAAATCTTCGGTTGATCTTGGCCTTCAAACGGTAGAACGCAAATGATGACTGGTTTGTTTCTCAACTACCTCTATCCTAGACCGACACTTAACTAATTATAGACTAGAAATCAAGATATAGTTTTGACAACTAAATTTGACAACAATCTTGATATATCAACACTTGTGAGTTCGACCGAGCAATGCTCTAAAAAATCTATTAAGGTGGAAGTTGAAGTTCATGCTAAGTGTGTGCGACAAAAAAGAGATTTATAGAGAAGTCTAGGTGCTTTAAATCAAGCTGAGAAGCCTTGGATTATGGTGGGTGATTTCAATGTTGCTTTAAGTATTGAAGAGAATAAAGTAGGTCTTGATCCAGATAGATTTATTGGCGATGTAAGAGTTTAGAGAGTGTATTGACAATTGTAATCTCATTAAAGCTGAGAAGTCTAGAATTGAATTTACTTGGTGTAACGGAAGGATAGGGGGACGAAGTATTTTACTTACTCTTAACAGGGCTTTTATAAATAATAGGCGGTTAGAAAGATTTCCTAATCGGGGCTATAAGTCACAAAGAAGTTATATTCTGACCATGGTGTTATTCTTGGAGAAAGTAGATGCATAGATAATCCTCTTAGTATTCCCTTCAAATTTAATGAATTTTGGATGGATCATAGTAGGTTTTTGCCTTTAGTGGAAAGTTGTAGGACTTTAGTAGTATAAGGAAATCATGCTTACATTTTACTTACTAAGCTCAAGTTGCTGAAGAATATATTGAAGCAATGGAATTGGAGTGAGTTTGGAGATGCGAGACATAAATTTTATGATGTTGAAGTAGTTGTGGAACTGTCTATGAATATTTCTGACAGTGATATTAACAATGAGGATTTGGTGCATGATATGGCGAATAAGAGAGCCTATTGTGATCTGCAGAAGCAATATAGTGATTTGTTGATGCAGAAATACAAAATTTCCTGGATTAAAGATGGGGCTAGCAACACCAATTTTTTTAATACTAGTATTAAGATCAGACAAGCCCAAAATAGTATTACTGAATTAGAAGATGATGATGGGAGGATTGTTACTATTCATAGAGCTTAATGTTCTGATTCAACATTTTGATTATAAATTTAAGCAAATAAGGAAGACTTGTTGAAATGTATACCTGTGGTTATTACTATGACGAACAAGTGTATTTTGAAAAGTGTCATGATGGGATTGAGATAGGGGGGTAGTCAAATGAGATTTCTATAGACTTTCATAGATTTTTTATTTGAGTAACCCCCGGAGAATCTCTGAAAATCCAGAGATTTCTAGTGATTCTCAGAGATTATTTAAGAGAGTATATATGACTTGTATAGACAAAAAAGCGAGATTTGTAAAGAGCCTTGTGATTTATAGAGACAAAAAGTATATAATATCTAACTAAAAATTTAAAACATCTGCCGATTTTTTTACTATGCACGTTACAATGTTAATAAAAGTACCATGAATAAATAGTAAAATATTTGTTCATTATCAGAATAAATCTCACTGTTGTCTATGCCTAAGTTTTCTATTATCCCATATTTCTTGTTTCCTATGCTATCTCATCACTAGTTTACATCTTTTCGTTGTTCATCTGAGTAGATGTCCTTTGAAGTGGCAAAGAGAAAGCTCGGTCAGTATACATGAGGGAAAAAAAGAAGAGAGAGGAGATGTCCAATATATTCAGAGGAGGTCGGCTGTATTATTGTGCAAATGGCTCGTCCTTTGGTCATCAACTCAAACAAAAAAAGAGAAAAAAATTGGTCCAACTCGTACTCTAAAAAACAAATATTCTTTAAATTTCCAAGTCCCCCAAAATATCACCTCTTGAGGAGAGATTTCTACCATGTCTATTTTCATAAAAAAGTCTCCCCAAATCTCTGAAAATTACAAATCAATGACTTTTAATTCTCATTCGAATAACATGGGTGTTGAAGTGACTCTTACAAAATCCTAATACAATAACATGGAGTTCCATAGAATTTAAGTGACTTAAAAAAAGACTCTAACCAATAACAAGAGACATTAGGAGACTCTCCAAAATTCTCTATAGACTAACAATAGATTTGGAAACCCTCCAAAATGCATTTGAAATCTCCATTATCTACCTCCCTGTAAGAAGGTTGTTTTTGATTTAAATCATAGTAGTGCCCCTGGACCGGATGAGTTTCCCAGGAGTTTTTATAGAAAATGCTAGAGCATTATTGAGGGTGATTGTTCAGAGCTGTTAGGCATTGCTTGAGAGGTAGATTTATTCCCATAGGCATGAATTCCAATTTCTCAAGATTCATTCATGTAGTTACCTAAAATCTGAGACAGGTTAGAAGTGGGATTCTAGGTTTTCTGAAAGTGAGTTATGGGAGGTTGAGCAAGAACAGTCTTCGCCTAAACCACGTACAATGGCCGTTCAAAGGATGCTTCAGTCACAGGGATGGAGATTTAGGGTTGGTCTTAGGGAGGGAAGCAGATGAAGAGAGAGATCATAGAACAAGTTATTGCTCTGAGAGGTTATGAGAAGATGATCATCGTAGCTTGTAAAAAATAGAGGACCTATTTATAGCTGAATTCTCTAATCTCAGGTCGGTGAAGATAAGGATTGCTTTCCGTGCCGTGCAGAGCAATTCTCCCGTCTCTTCAGGAATGGGGATAAACTTGGTTGAGTTTATCTCATTATTCCATCGCCTTTACTCTCTTATGTGGTGAGAAATAAGCCGGGTATTCCTCACACGTGCCGTAGACCGCCATACCAAAACCCTAATTGTTATCCCCCCATTTGTGTGAAGCTGAGTCAGCCTTTGTGATGATGTGTTGATAGAAATATTCTCTTTAACCGAGTTGGCCAAGATAGAGAGATATTTTCTGATGTGTGAGAATGACTAGGATGAGTCACGTGAAAGGGTATGGATTTCCTCAGGAATCGTGTGCAGAGTGTGAGAGGAGCTGAGGTTGATCTCATTCTCTCCATGGCCGGTCACATATGTCATGTGAAGACCGTATTATTGTTTGTGGGTCCCTTTGTTGAGCATGCGGAGCTCAAGAGAGCTTATCCACGTTTTTGGATTGATATGTATAGTTCAGGCTCAAATTTACTAGCCGTGAGTATATTTGAGAGACTGAGAAATAGGCTTGAGCACTAGGTAAGGCCTGTGCCTATCATGTGAATCTGTCCGTGATTTTGAGGAGAGATTTGAATCTCTTCGAGATTTTTGTGAAGCGATTTTACGGACGATTCAAAAATCTCTCCGAGATTTTGCGGATGGCTCAAAATCTCTCCGTGATTTTGCAGAGAGATTTGAATCTCTCCGAGATTTTGTGGACGGCTCAAAATCTCTCCGTGATTTTGCAGAGAGATTTGAATCTCTCCGAGATTTTGCAGACGGATAAAAATCTCTTTGAAGATTTTCTTAACGGATCCGTATCTCTCTGTGGTCAGATGGGACTAGGCCCGGAGAGAGAGAAAAAGGTTTTGTACGCCCGATTAATGTCTTTGCGAGACTTTGGATCACTTGTCTTTGACCAGCGTATCTTGCAGAGATGTGTTAGGATTCAACGGTGTGTCCATATGATGAGCCAACAAGACCAGTGTATGAGCCAACAAGACCAGTGTATCTCGAAAGGATGTTCTAGGAGTCTGTCGAAAGGGCTCAGAGGTAGAATAACCAGCGTATCTCGTGGGGATGTCCTAGGAGTTATCCGGAAACCTCAGTAAGTCGAGTCAGAGCCTAGAGCAGACATGACCAGTGTATCTCGCGATGATGTACTAGGAATCAGTCATTGATCTCAAATAGTGTGAGTCGTGCTTACAGGAGATATGCAAATCTCCGCTTTGGGTCATAAGTCCGTCGGGGACGTATTTACGCATCTATAGAGCCTACATGATCAGCAGCATCTCGTTGAGGATATATACTTTATAGGAATCATGGCATCACAATCAGTTGCGTCTCGCGAAGACATGCTGGAATTGTGGCTGTTCTGGCTCATAAGTCTTCCGAGGAAGTTTTACGCTCTATAGAACCTACATGACCAGCAGTATCTCGTCGAGGATGTACGCTAGGAATCACGACATCACGACCAGCAGTGTCTCGCGGGGATGTATACTAGAAATCGTGGCTAAGGATACCTTGAGGACCAAGTGCTTAATCTCTCCCGTGAGAGTTGAATTCTGTCTATAGGGTTGAAATGACACTCTTGCCCCTTATCCAAATTTCACCATCTATATTAAGTTCCCTAGAGTAGAACCTTGATTGTTCTATGATGAGTATATAGATGGTAACAAATCATTCATACGCAATTACATTCCGTTCATCCTTTTAGACTTGCAGAACCCCTGAATTGATGTTTAGCCTTCGATCGTTATGACTCTAATCTTGGAATTGATTCTGGAACTTGGAATTTCCTGGGACTTTGTGTTGGTCGTTAATGACATGATAATTAAGTCCTGATGAGACAAAATTTTCCGTCTTTAAAGAATGAAATTTGTTAATTAGGGTTTACTCGGCCAAACCCAACTTTCTCTCTTTGTGCATCCTTTAGTTTCTGAATAAGATAGCATGTGGGGAAGAGAAAATTTATTGAAAGGTTTCTGGATGGCCTTGATGTTGGTGAAGGACCGTGATAAAAGATAGACACTTACTTTTGAAGTTACGGGGTCCCTATCCCATGTAAATTCTGAATTCAGGCTTGTACTGTACCTAAACCTTAATTTTGCGTCTGACTCCTTCAGACACTCTGGAGAGGCTTGACGAGGCTTGGAAGGTGTGCATATATCTCGTGGGATCGGTACCTCGTGTGATGAGAGCTTGTTTAATTCCTTGTACCAATTAGACTCATCTTTATTGGAGAAAATACATACTTTTGAAACTAAGGGATTATCGTCAAAAACCACTGTGAGCTTGATTTTTCTTTAGCATGAGAGAGGCATATAACTTCACTAGGCATAGTCACGTCTTGAAAGAGAGATTGGCGCTTTTAGTTCTGCTTTTGGAAGTGATGAACCCGAATTCCCTGTTTTGAGCCAGATTCCCTTTATTTTCCCTGAAATTCTGCTTTTCTGGATTCCGTTTCAATCCCGTTTTTCTTCGAACACTTAGATAGCTCAATATTCACGTGTATGAGGCCCTTGGAATAAGTTTATGAGAGCTTGGTCGGTCTCTGGATGTAGTAAGGCTTTTCATTTTTGAAAATACTCAAAATCGCAGGTATTTTGGTCAAAATCCCTTATGAGCTCGTTTTTGTTGAAGAGTAGTGAGCTAAAAGGGAGTGAGAGAGGCTTAGAGATCCGTCTAAGAGAATAGGAGAGGCTCGGTCTCCTCTTTTATAATAAATCCCTTTTTCACAGAATTCTTTAAATTAGGGATTTTTCGTCAAAACCCTAATTCTCTTCGACTTTGATCCATCTGAAAAAATCCCAAGAGAATAAATCACGTCCCACTGGCCTAGTAGAGCATCCTCATGCATGAAAATGGGTTGTCCACGGTTTGGGGAATTTTTTAGAAGAATAAAAGACCTTGGTTTCCTTATTTGAGCCAAATTAGGGCTATTTTCTCAAAACCCTAATTCTCTTCGACTTTGATCCCTCTGAAAAAATACCGAGAGAATAAGTGACGTCCCATTTTCCTAAAAAAATATTCCCATGCATAGGAAGGGCTTGGACATAGCCTGGAGGAATTTTGGAAGGAGAAAAGACCCTGGTTTCTTTATTTGACCCAAATTCCTCTAATTTCCTCTTTTAGTTCTAACTCCTTTTCCTTTTGCATCAGAGATTCCCTTTTGAGATAGAATTGAAAAGAGAAATTTTACTTTATATATTTTTGAATGTATACTAGGTTTAGAAACTGGTCCACCCCGTTCCACAAATCCACGAACTCTATTTGCACTAGATTTCCCTTTTATCAATTTTTTTGAACTACAGGTATTTCTGTAAGAAACCCTTATGAGCCTTGTTGCCGCTGCATTATGGTGTAGGGAAGAGACTCGAGAGATATTAGATATAATTATGCACCCAATAGAAGAGACAGGCACGTCCTTGACCTATCTGGAGAGGATTAAGAACTTAGTTTCCTAATTCGAGTCAAACTTCTTTTGTTTTCTTCAAAATTTCAAAAGCCTTCATATGTAGCGTTTCTAATGCCTTCATAAGCTGGAGAGGCTTTGAGTGACCTTTGTATAGAGTCATGGATGTGAGTACTTAAAGACTTTCCTAGTTCTTTTGATAAAATCCCCTTTTTTAAAAAAATATTGAGAAAGTCTCAAATCAGGGTTATGTTTGTCAAAACCCTAATTCTGTCTGCCCTTGTGCTCATGAGGGAGAGAAAAGATCCGAGTGGAATCCATTGCGTGAGGCTGATTACACATGAAGATAGAGTAAAAAAACGTTTTTGGCTTAATTTGGACAACCAGGAGGCTTGGGTTTCCTTGTTGGAGTCATATTCCTCTTTCTGCTTGAAGTAAAATTAGTTTTATAGGAAACCCGTTCGTTATACTTAACTCTTGATCCCAAAATTCCAAACATGGCATGAATGTTTCCGAATGATCACATCTTCTTTTTGCTTCGAAGGTAGTTTTGTTCTTCTTTCAAAACGATACTACTCTTCAAACTGATGACATAGAAGTTAACAGAAGTACTTATCATCTTTTAGTTTTCTGATGTAGATACCCATCCTTCGTTCTCCATTGAGTTATCCTTTGTAAGTCTTGATATTTATCCCTCCTTGATCATATATTCATATTCCTTTGACCATTGAATGAATATAAGTAATCGTATTTGTTAAGGATTCACTTAGGTGTTCGTCAGAAAACTTCAGAGTTGAGATACTTAGGGAGAATAGCTGTAAACTCTTCATAAAGACCCCGATTTGAGTCCCCGACCCCAACTTTGAAAGGTAAGAGAATAATTTTATATAAAAAAAAGAATCACTTGAATCCGAGTTCGTTTGGCTAATCAAATCTGTGTATACTTTCGACTTCAGAAATCTCGTATAAAAAGTTTAGGAGTTTTTCTTCTTAAGATTGCACTTACTTCGGTGTTGGGACCATATCTCCTAGCTCGTTTGTTCGTTTGAGGTGACCTTTTGGTATGTTGTTGGGAATACATGGGGGAACATATTTGCTTCAGGAAGTACTGCGAAATTCCTTATGGATTGTCGTCAGTTTTCAAGTTTTTGCGGTGGAATTTGCGGATGTATGTTTTCGAAAGGAATCCTTGTTGCATTTGAACTCTTGATGTATTGAGACTCTTAGGAAATGGCCTCTTAGAGTTTTATGACCTAATTAACCTTCCTTAGCTTGTTATAGGTCGTAAATTTGATCCCCTTGAGCCAAAACGCGTATGTGGCGTGCTTACACATTTTTTATCCTTAGTTACGAAAAAGCATGTCTTCTCTTGATTCTTCACGGAAAATGTGGACCAAACAAATATGTGAGCATCCCATGAAACGTGAGATGGTTTCCTTGATAAGGATAAGACTCTAGGCACGAGGTTAGGCTTGAAGGGATTAGGAGAGGACAAGGCTTTAAGGGATTGGATGAGACAAAACTTTAAGGGATTGGACTAGAGAAAACCATAGTCGTGTGTTGTTGCTCTCTTGGTTTTAACTCATGTAATTTGAAATTTTAAGCCTTATCTGATCTTATATTTGTTTGTAGAGTACTCTTCATGGTTAGAATGAGTTCTCCTTTGGTAATATGGAGACGAGGCGAGCTTCGACAATTTCAGAGGACTTTATGAAAGAGACTCGGGGTGCAGATATAATTGACCGAAATGAGAGTGATTCCATGGGACCCATGTCTTGACTTCAGATGAGACACTTGCCGATGGATTTAATATCATGAGAATGATAACTCTGAACGGTCTTTCTTCTAATAATCTTGTAAACTCTGGAGGGGCGCATGATAGTCGAAGAGCTGGAACATGATAAGCCGGCGGATCGAGATGCAGAGGCCAAAGTGAAACAGCCGAACATGAAGCAAGAGATTTTCATTAAAGACCTCCATTATTCAGGGTTGATATTTTCCTTCTCAGGACCTTTTCTGTATGCATCTCGTAAAGGCAGGGGACCCTCAAGAGTTCTTAATTTGTGAAAATCCTAGCTGGCTCTTTTGCTCATACAATTAGATGAAAACCCCGAGTAAAATTCGTAATAGAAAGTCCTTCTTTGCACGATTTTCACTCTAGAGGCTCTAGAAACTTCTTTTGGCATCCTATTTTAGTGGTTGACCCCAAGTTTCGAACAGAAAAAACCTTCCTTTCATCTATTAGATAGAATTAGGATCTAGAGATCATTTTTCGGTGATTATTCCATGTGAAGTTGAACTAATAAATATAAGGTTTCCCGTGTTTTAATTTGATCATATCTCTTGGATTGTATTTCGGAATGTCGGGCCCGTTTAACATGTGCTAGCAGGGACATAGACATACATTTATCTTTGGGTGCACCACCAAATTTTCTACCGTTTGTCCTAGTTTGTTTAGCTGGATGAAGTATGAGGCAGTTTTAGTATATGAGATATTACAGGCTCATTTTTACCTATCACAAACCCTAGTTTATCTTGTGCGTGAATCTTGAGCAGAGAAACGATTCTAACGCGTTGGGGTAATCTCACTACATGCTTCTTCTCTGAAATCCTTATACGGGGTTTTGTAAAACCTAGCTTGCTTGATCTTGATGGAAACCCTATATGGGTGAGTCCTTCTATGGATGTGGTTTTGACTTGTAGAAGTATTTAGGAATCTCTGTCATGGGATTGAGTTCATTCCGATGGGATAGAATCCCGCAATTCTTTGTTTGATATCAAGGGTTGAAGCGTTTGTGCACGAGGGTCGGCGGTGACAGCTGAGGCTCGGACATGATATCTGATTCTCGTTCGTACACCTCTAGTGAGAAGTCTCTAACTTGAAGCGTTCAGAATTCTACCAATTTTTTTTGCACCCAGAATCTCTAGGTTAATAGTGTAAGAGTCTTTCATCTAGAAGTTAGATGATTGAGCCGCCTTATATTAGTTACACAGATGCATGGTGCATGGTTCTTCTTCAGTCCCCAGCTTCTTGTATGAATATGGATTCTCATTACTATAGATGTTTGATCGTCCGGACAAGACCTCTGTGTTGTTCGAGATTGAGTCTTTAGGGATGAGACAAAGTCGTTGTTTAGTCTCTGCTAGATGTCTTGTTAGGGACTCATGCGAACTTCTATTGAAAATTCTCTACTGAGATATATCCTTCTTATATGAGATGGTTGACCAAACTTGAGAGCAATAGACACCTTATGAAACTGAGGAAGATGTAAGTGGCCATCGTATCTTTTCCTTTAGTCATTACGTCTGACTTTGACACATGGGGCAGCTTGTTCATCCTTTTTTTTAGAGAGAAGAAGTTTTAATTGTGGGAACTTCTACCAGCTTATGGATGAGTAACTTATGGTATGGAGTTGCGGTCTAGGATCCTTCCTCTGTTTACTTCAGTGACAATAGTTGATTCTGATTGTATGTCGAGTAATAAAGTTTTATCCGAATTGTTGGCCTCATGAGTATCGCTTCATATTTATTTTCCCTTGATAAGTTCATGTACTATTCTCTTACTCCATCTTGGGTGAACTGAGGTCCCATCGGAAAATGATACTGGATAATCGTTGGTGTAGCTGAGATGAAGGCTCATCGAGACTTGACCGTAACTCCTAGGTCTAGTTCCTCTTCTTTATGACAGATCGGGCGTTGAGGTAACATATCGACTAGCATCTTTGTGTCTTCGAATAAAGTTGAGTTTCGGTTGAGCCTCGTCGTAGGATCTAGTTTCACTTCATACTTTGTCGCGTTTTTGTCATGATCATCTGAAACAGGAAAGGGGACAAGATGTATCTTTATTTGCGGTTTATGACCCTATGTGGCTCTGTAACACTTTTGACTAGGTCACGAATTTTTTGGAGCCTTTCCAAGTTTCTGCTAAGTTTATCCTGTAGACGACGAAAAGACAAATCCGACGAAAAAAGAACTAGGTCAATCGGATACAGAATGAAAGAGTTATAAGTAAAATAGTAAAGTGAAGTAAACTTCCCGAGTGTCATGTGATCAGGTTGAGGTCCCTTGACCTAAACGAATTTTGGAGAAAATATTCATCAGAATCTCAAATTTTAGAGCGTCATCTGGTCCTTGAGGTCCTTGAGAGTGATAAGGTCGGCTGGATGGTTGCTCCTTTGCTCTGTCGCGTTCGTAATGAGCTGTATCTTCTCCTATGAGGTCGATTGCAGGCAAGATCCCATTAGTGCTATTCTCAGCAGTTTTAGTACTCCTTCTTTAGGAAACGTGTACTCGATCTAGATTTGTTGGATCTATTCCTACTGGTAACTCTAAAGGCGTTTTCAGATAAGTCTGGATGTCGATATGAGATTTTGCAAGATTCTGTTGAGTCCCCAGGAGCTCGCCTTGGTGCTTACCCAAGGTTTCAAGGATTAACAGTAGATTTTCATGAAAAAAGGCTATTGGGGCGTTTTGTTATGCAGGGAGAGATCCATGTGATCCGGGACGCACTAACCTATTCACTAAGGTCAAACTCGAAAGAGAGAGAAAGTGCTGGTAGGGATAAATCTCTCGGCTAAGTCTGCAATGGATATACATAGATTGAATTAATGAAACGTTTTTGTGTTTCGATTGTTGGAATCGTCTTCCTTCCTAAGAGACCTTGATTGATATCTGTAACTGAGTGAACAACCTCCCACTATGGTCGCAAAAATGTAGTTACCTAAAATCTGAGAGAGGTTAGAAGTGGGATTTTAGGGTTTCTGAAAGTGATTTATGGGAGGTTGAGCATGAACAGTCTTCGCCTAAACAACACACAGTGGCCGTTCAAAGGCTGCTTCAGTCACAGGGATGGAGATTTAGGGTTGGTCTTAAGGAGGGAAGCAGATGAAGAGAGAGATCAGAGAACAAGTTATTGCTCTGAGAGGTTATGAGAAGATGATCATCGTAGCTTGTAAAAAATAGAGGACCTATTTATAGCTGAATTATCTAATCTCAGGTCGGTGAAGATAAGGATTGCTTTCCGTGCCGTGCGGAGCAATTCTCCCGTCTCTTCAAGAATGGGGATAAACTAGGTTGAGTTTATCTCATTATTCCATCGCCTTTACTCTCTTATGTGGTGAGAAATAAGCCGGGTATTCCTCACACGTGCCATAGACCGCCATACCAAAACCCTAATTGTTATCCCCCCATTTGTGTGAAGCTGATTCAACCTTTGTGATGATGTGTTGAGAGAAATATTCTCTTTAACCGAGTTGGCCAAGATAGAGAGATATTTTCTGATTTGTGAGAATGACTAGGATGAGTCACATGAAAGGGTATGGATTTCCTCAGGAATCGTGTGCAGAGTGTGAGAGGAGCTGAGGTTGATCTCATTCTCTCCATGGCCGGTCACATATGTCATGTGAAGACCGTATTATTGTTTGTGGGTCCCTTTGTTGAGCATGCGGAGCTCAAGAGAGCTTATCCACATTTTTGGATAGATATGTATAGTTCAGGCTCAAATTTACTAGCCGTGAGTATATTTGAGAGACTGAGAAATAGGTGAGCACTAGGTAAGGCGTGTGACTATCATGTGAATCTGTCCGAGATTTTGAGGAGAGATTTGAATCTCTTCGAGATTTTTGTGAAGAGATTTGAATCTCTCCGAGATTTTACGAACGGCTCAAAAATCTCTCCGAGATTTTACGGACGGCTCAAAATCTCTCCGTGATTTTGCAGAGAGATTTGAATCTCTCCGAGATTTTGCGGACGGATCAAAATCTCTTCGAAGATTTTCTTAACGGATCTGTATCTCTCTGTGGTCAGCTGGGACTCGGTCCGGAGAGAGAGAATAAGGTTTTGTACGCCCGATTAATGTCTCTGCGAGACTTTGGCTTACTTGTCTTTGACCAGCATATCTTGCAGAGATGTGCTAGGAATCAACTGTGTGTCCATATGATGAGCCAACAAGACCAGTGTATCTCAAAAAGATGTTATAGGAGTCTGTCGAAAGGGCTTAGAGGTAGAATAACAAGCGTATCTCGCGAGGATGTCCTAGGAGTTATCCGGAAACCTCAGTAAGTTGAGTCAGATCCTAGAGAAGACATGACCAGTGTATCTCGCGATGATGTACTAGGAATCAGTCATTGATCTCAAATAGGGTGAGTCGTGCTTACAGGAGATATGCAAATTTCCGCTCTGGGTCATAAGTCCGCCGGGGACGTATTTACGCATCTATAGAGCCTACATGATCAGCAACATCTCGTTGAGGATGTATACTAGCTAGGAATCATGGCATCACAATCAGCTGCGTCTCGCGAAGACATGCTGGAATTGTGGTTGTTCTGGTTCATAAGTCTGCCGTGGACGTTTTATGCTCTACAGAACCTACGTGACCAGCAGTATCTCGTCGAGGATGTGCGCTAGGAATCACTGCATCACGACCAACATCGTCTCGTGGGGATGTATACTAGAAATCGTGGCTAAGGATGCCTTGAGGATCAATGGCTTAATCTCCCGTGAGAGTTGAATTCTATCTATAGGATTGAAATGACACTCTTGCCCCTTATCCAAATTTCACCATCTACAATTCCTTAGACAAAAGGTGCAAAGAAGGCCGTTCAGTTTCCCCCTATTGGGTTAAGTAACTTTTATTTTAAGATTATAACTAAGATAATTACTAGTAGGATGGAATGTTTGATGGATAAGCTTGCTAGAAAACAACAACGGGAATATATCAAGAGGAGAAATATTCATGAACAAATTGTGATGGCTTCTGAAATGGTAAATGAAATAGGAACTAAGAGGACAAGAGGTAATGTGGGTTTAAAACTTGATACCACACTGGCTTCTGACTCTTTAAAGTGGGGAGTTTTTATTCAAATTTATGTTGAAATTTGATATTTTTAAGAGTTGGTGTGACAGGTTAGAAATAATTTTCAAATCTGCTAGAATTTCTATTTTAGTTAACGGTGGACCTGAAGGTTTTTTTTTTTTATTTGTAGGGGTTTACGGCAAGGTGATCTCTTATCACCAATTCATTTTGTAATTGCTGAAGAGGTTTTGGGTAGAGCAATTACTCACTTGGTACATCGTGGTATGATGAATCCTATGGTTTACAAAGAAGATATACATCCTACTCACATCTTCTTTGCAGATGATATATTCAACTTTTGCAATGGTGAGAAGAAAAGTTAAGAAAATTTGATGAAAACCTTAAGTTCTTATCAAACATCTTCTAGACAGATTGTTAGTGGAGACAAGGGTAAGTTTTTCATAGATGGTACATCGGCTAGAAGAAAAGGTCAGATTGCTGAGCTACTTTAAATGAAGATTGTTGAGTTTCCGGACAAGTACTTATGAGCTGTATTGATGCCAGGAAAATTTAGAAAAGGATATATTTGGTATTTGGTGGAGATGCAATCTGAACTTGTTGGATGGAAAGGAGAATTGTTGTCTTTCAAAGACATAGTTGTACTGTTAAAGTATGTTTTATGTAGCATTCCAATCTACATTATGTCGATCTAGAAGGTCATTGATGAATGTGAAAAGAATGAGGAACTTTCCTTGGTCAGGAGATCATGAAATAAGGAAAATTGTGATAGTTGTTTGGGACAAGGTGTGAGCATCTTATGACAAGGGAGGACTTGGATTGAAAAAATAGTTACTTATGTAGCTTATATGGAAGATTATGAACTCTGATCAGGATTAGTAAAGATGATAAAGTCAAATTATACTAAGAAGAATTAGTGCAGCGGATATTATCAAAAAGAAATAAAAATGATAGTTTGTCCAGACCTCGAATTATTCCTAGGAATAACGACTATAAACAATAATAACTATTTAGACCTCGGTTTCCCGACTATAAATAAAAATCAGAATTAAACTTAAACAAGTTCAATAAAATAATTTTATTAATCAAAATCAACTATAATAACTTTTCAAACTCGTAAATAGACTTGGGAAAAAACCCTAATTTGTGCAACAAGAAAGGATGAAAACAATCCAAAACCGACTCAAACCCTAATTTGCTATTTTTGGAAAGTTTTAAGTTATTAAAAATAATGAAAGTACTCTCTAAATAAAACTGTATGCCACAAACGGTAACCAAAACGGACTTCTAACGAAGAAGTTATTAAGAAAACAAAAACTTTTCCTAAAACGGAAAAAACGATCTTTTGAGGCCCTAAACGACGGAATTTGGCTAAATTCTGAAGACCATGCGACACAGTAGCATGTCTTGATCGTTGGCCCGTTTCCTATCAATTTAGACCCGTCTTGAGCTAAATTACGACACTCGGGTTTTTAGCCTCCAAATAGGCTATAACTTGCTCATCTGCATCAAGAATGGTGATTGGATTTCGTATTATAAAAAGTAAGTGCGCTTTTTGGCTAGGACTGAAATGGGTAATTCCTACGCTAGAAGAAAATATGAGATGGTTTGTTGGAGATGATAACAAGAATTCTTTCTGGAATGCTAGATGGTGCAGTGATGGGCCCCTCAAAGTTCTTAAGAATGTTTAGAATGTCGATGCCTCAACAAAGGTCAATGATTTCTTAAGGATTGGAGTGTGAACTTTCTCTACCGAGATGTTGGCCGCTTTGAGTTCTATTAATGTAAATCCTCAGATGTTTGCTTGTCCTACAGGTGGAAAGGATGAGAGGATTTGGATACGTGATTGCAAAGAAATTTTTAGCATAACTGATGATGTTGAGAAAGTTAAAAATAAATACCTAAAATTTTACTGGCATAAGAAGATTTGGAAGAAATCTGTGCATCCTAACACTGCTGCCAAAATGTGCAAATTTGTTAGAGAAGTTTGTGCTAGTGATGATAGTTTAAGAGTTAGAGGAATAAGTATGGTTTCTAGATGTATTTTTTGTTGTTGCAAAGATCATCAAGAGAGTATGCAACACCTTCTACGGGAATGTGAGGTAAATGGTGTTATCTGGGATTGGTTGTGTGCCATTTTTGTCTTTTCCACATCATATTATTTAGATACCATGATTAATAAAGACAAGCATAAAAGCGATGTTATTAAGGAGACTTGGCTACTCGTTGCATTTAGGGGTGTTGTGAATGTTTGGTTTCGAAAAAATAATATGATCTTTGAGAATGGAAGCTGGTGTGTGACAAGTATTCAAGATAAAATTTGGTCTACAGTATATGAGTGTAGATTACGTTTCAAAGGCATTATGTTTAACAATGTCTATGACCTTCAACTTCTCCATTTTTTGGGTGTGGGGTGCAAATCTACGAGAAAGGAGAAGATGGTGTCCGATTCTTTATCTGTTTTACAAAACTTCTGCAAAAATGATTTATTGTGGAAGGTGGAAGTAAGATGGTGTAGTGCAAGTTGTGCAAGGCTCTGACAGGCCGGCGTAAAAACTATGTTATATTTTTATTGATATTGAAACCAGAAATAAGACCTCTATGTTCAACATTAGAAGAAGTCATAGAGAAGGACTCCATACAAAGGATGAACAGATAAGGGGACAAGGGATCCCCTTGTCTTAGCCCTCTAATTGGCTTAAATGCTTTGCAAGGCACACCATTAACAAGAATATCAGATTGGCTGATGCTAATAAATTGGAAGATAAGATTACACCAAGCTTCACAGAATCCCATTCTTCAGAGAACAACTATGAGAAAGTCACATTCAACAAGGGTCAAAAGCCTTACACATGTCTATTTAAATCCATAAAATCAATCTTGTTATTCTTTTTCCTTTTTATAGCATGAATTATCTCGTGAGCAACAAGAACAATGTATGACATAACTCTCTCCGTGAGCAACATGAATTATCTCATGTGTTTTACCAATTAGAACCGTTACTGTATATCCCACATTATTAAACAATGAAATCTAGTCAAAGGATTTCCATTTTTTAAATCTAAGCAGTTCAGTTCACCACTTCACCTCGTCTCGTGTAAGGCCACTTTACAGAGACAGAGACACTGTCTTTTGGAACGGTTCAAGAGGTGATGGGACTTCACTCGCAACATATACTGTCTAGAATTAAAATATATGGGTTATTATTGGATTCCACGGATCTTACTGTTACGAGGACTTATAAAAGTATTTTTAGAAGTGCTGATGCTAAGTACATGATTGATGTTTACTGTTCAGCCGTAGGTAATAAACTGAACTGGTATTCACCTAAGTGGCTGAGTTGTAAGTACCATATATTATCAACTCGCCTGAGTGCAACCTGAGAAAGAGCCAAGTTGCATAACCTGTATATACTCACTTGGGACCTGGCTCAGTGCAGCTAACAGCGAGTCTATTACTTGCGCACCAACCCCGATGTACAGCTCACCAACTAAGTTTTTGTTTTCCCATGTGGCAAACTTCGATACAACTTGTTGAAGCCACTTTTTGAAATTTACTAATTGGGGCAGTGGATACGGATACAACTAGACCCGAATGTACCCTATTCCTTTTGTTCACTCACTCTACTGCTACCTTTTTTTTCTTCTTAAAATAGGAAAATATAATTCATTAAACTTAAAATTGTGAGACAAACGATTTCTCTCTAACGAGAGTTTTCAACCAAACTGGAGAATTATTTCCCCAAAATAATGAAATACTACTCGTCCTAGCTTTTTGTGCCAAACAATGGGCTACTTCATTTGTATACCTCGGAACATGAACACA
Organism: Papaver atlanticum; assembly: GCA_023531105.1. NCBI lineage: Eukaryota > Viridiplantae > Streptophyta > Magnoliopsida > Ranunculales > Papaveraceae > Papaver > Papaver atlanticum. Next base: position 1,442,376 of record JAJJMB010008919.1, on the reverse strand, counting down.
GACCCAACTACTGAAACTTCTAATAGTTCCTTACAGTCCATAACAATCGGGTTATTGATCCATCTAACAGATCCTAGATTTCTATTTATGGCCAGAACCACATTCAAACAGTCTCCCTCCAAATGCAGCTTTTATATGTTGTTTCTTTTCGCCCATTTGATCGCCTCCCAAGCTACAATAGCCTCTGCCTGTTCTTCATTTTCAGCTGCTCCTGGGATGCACCATGCTCCACCAAAAGATCCTGCATCATCGATCAATATTATACCAGATCCCATTGTTTTATTTTCATTTCGGAAGGCTGTATCGATTTTTTTTTATTTTATAAATCAGTTTGCGGAGGGTTCCATCAGATTTGCTCTCTAACTCTAACTCTACTGCTACCTTATTTCCTGTTAATGTGAAAAAAGCCGAGTTTCTGGTAATGTGAAAAAAGAGCTTCTTGTGACGCCAATCCACGGCAATATCGTATTTCGAATATGGATCGGATCCGTTGTTTCTCGAATATATCACTGCCACCCTTATTCTTGTTGCCTCGTCGTCTCCTCCAGCAGTCAGCAGTCAGCAGCAGCAGCCTCACCAAACTCACCTACCTCCATATATATCCCACAGGAGTCAAAACTTGCAAACCCTAAAATCATTCTCTCTCTATCTATATCCATGGCTTCCATTTCTAAGCTCTCAACTCCTAACTTCGCTACTTCTTCATCATCATCATCGTCTAGACTTCTTTCATCTCAACCAAAAGTTTCAATAAGTTTCTACAACAGATCTTCTATTAACAAAGGGTTCTCTAATTCTAAGTTAGCACTTCGCAGAAACACAGAGACTAGTTCATTAAAGTAAGTGTCTATTCAATTGATTTTGATCTGATCATCAAAATATCATTTTTTATGTTTTTGGCCTTTTTCTTTTGGTTTAGATTCATTTTAAATTTTTTGATTGCTCCCCCTTTTTGTATGTAGAACATATTCTAGTTTGATTCACTAAATTTTGTATCTTGATTTGATTCAGTAGAGGAAATTTTGATTCTGTTAGTATTTTTCAAGTCATTTCATGTAACTTAGGTAAAGGTATATAAGTACATAACCCAAACCCATTAAAGGATCATGAGGGTTTGATCTTTGATTACATTTTGGGAAGATTTTTGTTTGTGTTTGTAATTAGTATAGGTAAATTGGGTGTTTAAAGTGGGTAATTAGTTCTAATTGCGCCGATCCATTTCTATGTGTTGCAGTGTTAGATGTTCTAAAGGTGATGGGAATGGGACACATGCAAAGAAAACAGTTCTTCACGATCTCTATGACAAACAAGGACAAAGTCCTTGGTATGATAATCTTTGCCGACCTGTTACGGATTTGTTACCATTGATTTCAAGTGGAGTTAGAGGTGTCACAAGTAACCCCGCGGTAATCTAAAGTTCATTTGTTTAGTTGACCAGTTTTTATCTGTACTAGTAAGTCATTGAACAGGATCTCAATTGCCTGGTTGTTTCGTTAATAATTGCAGATATTCCAGAAAGCAATATCGACATCCAGCGCGTACAATGATCAATTCAGGTAACTAAATGGTTCCTTGTATAATTGACCAAGTAGTTCCATTACATATCTATGCTGCTGGTAGTTTACCATATTAGAACTGCATGGCTTTTGTGTTAAGACTTTGATCCTTTTGAATTATGCAGGGAGCTGGTTCTAGCAGGAAAGAACATTGAAGATGCTTACTGGGAACTCGTGATTAAGGATATCCAAGATGCATGCAAACTTTTTGAATCAATCTATGATGAAACTGATGGAGCTGATGGATATGTATCTGTAGAAGTTTCCCCACAACTTGCTGATGATACAGTAGGGACAGTAGAGGCTGCTAAGTGGCTTCATAAAGTGGTTAACCGTAAAAATGCTTACATAAAGATCCCTGCAACTGCAGAGTGCGTTCCTTCTATCAGGGATGTTATTTCACTTGGCATAAGTGTCAATGTAACTGTAAGTTCTTTATACACAGATAGTAGCTATAATTTGGGTTCCAAGTAATTCAATTAGACACGGGACTTTTAAGGTCATACCATAAAGTTGTTCTAGCAATTGCTTGCCTGTGTCGGATCCATTCTTCTAATTATTCCTACGTAAAGACTGTCACAGCTCACCTTAACTGCACTACTTCACATATGCATGATATGCTGAAAAGGTCCAAGCTAGTTAATGGCGTAATGCTTACTGATTAGGCTTGTTATTTATTAAGAAATTGGTTAATATGGGGCTTTATTTATTTATTTTCCCAGTTGAAAATTCAAAGAAAGAAAATTTCTGTTTACAACTAGTCATCATGTAGCACCTACATGAATTTCCTGTTGATGGTACCCCCAGTGATAGTATGCTATAGATTACTAGACAGAATAAAACCCACTTCTCAGATATTTCAGTAAGTTCATGGATATGTTTCTTTGTTGTGGATCTCACTCATCCTTGTTCTTGTCTTTTGTCTCTTATCATGTGTAGCTCATTTTCTCTCTTTCACGATATGAAGCAGTCATTGATGCTTACTTGGATGGCCTTGAGGCTTCTGGGTTGAGTGACCTCTCAAGAGTTACAAGTGTAGCATCCTTCTTTGTCAGTCGTGTCGATACCCTTGTTGACAAGATGCTTGAGAAGATCGGGACCCCAGAAGCTCTGAATCTTAGAGGAAAGGTAAGCCTATATACTCTCTAACCCTTCCTCTTGTTTGAGTATGATCTAGTACTTCGAATACTGATGACAAAGTTATTCGTACTTTGATTTTTATAGGCTGCAGTTGCCCAAGCAGCACTAGCATATAAGCTTTACCAAAAGAAGTTCTCCGGTCCAAGATGGGAGGCTCTGGTGAAGAAAGGTGCAAAGAAGCAGAGGTTGTTGTGGGCCTCAACCAGTGTTAAGAACCCTGCATACTCAGACACCCTATACGTTGCTCCTCTAATTGGACCAGACACGGTAAGCGCCTTCCTCTTTAAGGATCAATACCTTACTTTTGGATATGCATCTTTTTAATTGGTAACACAGTATATTGAACTGATACCCGGCGATGTTTTTCTGTTTGGTGCTCTCTGTAGGTGTCAACAATGCCAGACCAAGCTCTCCAAGCGTTCATCGATCACGGAGTTGTTTCTAGAACTATCGACGCAAACTTATCTGAAGCTGAAGGTATCTACAGCGCACTTGAGAAAATCGGGATTGACTGGAATGAAGTTGGAACTCAACTAGAAGTTGAAGGTGTGGACTCCTTCAAGAAAAGTTTTGACAGTCTTTTGGTCACCCTTGAAGACAAAGCCAGCTCCCTAAATTTGGTAAAAAAGTAGATACACTATAAGGGAGGTTGACTAAGAAAGAATTGTAATAAATGGATTAGTATGTATTTGTGTGTGTTGTGTGAGAGATAGCTTATATCTTCTTCTCTATTTCAGAATTTAGGTTTCTTTTACTTCATAAAATAAACACTGTTTTCCTTCATCTCCTTAATCTGAGAACATTATATAAATGAGGTTTCGAATTAAGCAGCTCTGTCTTCTTTTTCCGGTTAGATAATTGGTTTTCTGATTACCTATCTGTCTCAGTTGCCCGACCACTGACTAACAGCCGAATTCTACCTGGATGACCATTAACAGAGACGCCTTCTACATTCGAGCTTATTAAAATTGGAGAGAGCTCAAAGCGGCAGAATTGATGGAGCTGGATAACCACTTATGGAGAGAGCTCGAAGTATGGAGCTTCGGTGGAGAAAGCTCGTACTTCAGTTTATCAGTAGGTGCTCTTTTACCACGTGTTCAAAGTAGCAAATAGACAGAAACACCTTCAGTTTATATAGGCGAAGGATCTTGATATAAGAAGATGGTCAAGGGTTTTAGTGTACATGTAGATATCTCTGGCTGTTATCTTCCCGCAAAAAGCCACTGCCTCTCGTTTAGAAACTTGTCTCTCTCTTCTCTAAGAAGAACCCCTAATGGCGTCTATGTCGTCGTCGCTCTCTGGATGTTTTACTAGTAGTTGTAGTAATAATAGCAGGAGTAGTGCTTATCCAACGTCAACCACAGTAATGTTATCTCCTCATTCCTTGGGCAAAGGTTCTACTTCTTCTTCTTCAGTGGTTAGTCCTTTATTGATTTCCTATGGTTTTTAGATGAAGGTTTGTAAATTTATGTTTTCAATGGTTTGACGGATTTTACTCCCTGATTGCCTAAATCTTAGAGAGTTGAATGGAACATTTCGAAACGATCTGTTGTCAGAGACCGACAAAGATGTTGCAATTCAGTGGTTTCTATGTTGAATGGTGAAATAACTATCTTTTCAGAATTTTTCTCTCATTAGTGCGGCGTGTTTCAATTGCATCATGTTTTGAATTAACCAAATTTTTCGTCGGATTGATCCAGTTGTTTTGAATAGCGGGGAAGGGGATGTTGGGAGAAGGGAAGCATTGTTCTCAAGCATTGGGATTGTGCTGGGAGTGTTGTATCGCGATCAAGAGAGTCGAGTAGCTGTGGCATCTGAATTTGCTGACAGTAAGTTTGTTTAATAATAGCAACACAACTGTTTTACTATTTTTACTTCTATTTAGAATGTCTATTTTCATAAGTACATCATGCAATTCTCGGATCCACAGTGCCAGCACTTCGAGGGAAGGATTACGGGAAGTCGAAAATGAAATATCCTGATTACGTAGAAACAGAATCAGGTCTTCAGTACAAGGTTATCTATGTTAAGTAGTTTATCATTTATGGATCCACTTCATTTTTAAAGTATTTAGATTTAGATACTAATTCAAGATTTTGAGGGACGCAGGATTTACGACCGGGTAGCGGCCCAACTGCAAAGATGGGAGACGCTGTGGTGGTAAGTCAACACAAGCACTTTTTAACATTTTGATGTTTCTGTTTGAGCTGGAGAACTGCTGTCTAATGTTGAAATTTAAATGTGCATTTAAGATCGACTGGGATGGTTTTACCATAGGATACTATGGACGCATATTTGAAGCTCGAAACAAAACAAAAGGGGGTTCGTTTGAGGTATTACACCAGTTATATGAAGTTAATGGACAAGCTTGTGTAATTATTTTTCCAATTGTTGTTATTTGTTATCTACACCCTATTCTTTCAACATGTTGATATGTTTTCCCTTTCCACTTCATTTACTCGCAGGGTGATGAAAAAGAGTTTTTCAAGTTTAAGGTTGGATCCCAACAGGTGAGTAACTGCAAGATAGTTGGTACACATGTTTGTTTAGATCATTTTCTTGATGACATATAAAATTTTGATGGTCCTGCTTGCTTTTCGAGTATCCAGGTTATACCAGCTTTTGAGGAAGCTATTATAGGGATGGCTCCTGGTGGTGTTAGAAGGTAATGTTTCTTGCTTACTGAGTATGAACCACTTTTTCAGTATTGGCCAAATTCATACAACTGCAATACAAATGGGCGTGAGAAAACATTTGGTATGCTTGTCTACATTGTTATCTAGTGGGACCTCCCTACCCGGATGGAATGTCAGATTTCCCACTTTGTCTAGCAATTCTGATTACACGGTCTTTCACGTTTTAGTCTAATGTAGCCGAGCTATGAATGTTTCCCAGATAGATAAGATCACTTATCATTTTTTTGCTTGAGTGCCGATGAGTACTCTTCTTGGCCAACATTATGATATTGATTATAGTGGAAGTATCTGTTTGTATGAATTATGTATCTCATACTTTAACTGACAGGGTTGCAGGATCATAGTTCCCCCAGAATTGGGATATCCAGATAATGACTACAACAATAAGGGGCCACAACCAACGACATTTTCGGTGCTGACCTTCATATCCGTGGTTTCGTTATAATCCTCCTCCCTTGCATGTTTACCCAGTTTTCCATTTTTGACTATTTGTGTTTTTGGCAGGGTCAAAGAGCTTTGGATTTTGTGTTGAAGAACCAAGGACTGATAGACAAGACTTTGTTGTTCGACATTGAGCTCCTCAAAATTGTAACGAACTGAGGAGCCATCATCTCATGTGGCTTGAACATGGGGTATTGGATTGCTTCTCTATACTGAGGTTTTTTATCATCTTTAATTCCCTTAATAAGAAGAAAATGCATATCACTCTATGCAAAGTTGCATTGTTAGCTTGCACAAGAACAATTCATAAACATGCTCGAAGCTACAACAGGAATACAGAGTGTTCGCTCTTTTTAGCTAGAGACTAAGGTGCAAGTTCTTTCTGTTTGTAAATTTTAATCATGCCAATATGTACTAGAGAAGTGTTGTTTATGCGAAAAAGAGGAGTACATAGTCTTATGCTTAAAGCTTACACAATATGAACATTTAAAGTTTTTGTTATGAGTAAGAGTGTAACTTTAACTCTTTAAGTTATGTGAAAATGCTTTTACCTGTTTGCCATATTAAAATTACATGCTTTGGATGGAACTTAAGAACTAACTTTTCTAAAAATTGTTACATATCTACAGAGCAGCATGGGAGGATCTTTGATTGCAAGGTTAGAACAAGTACTCCCTATCACTCTTTCTGATCCTTAATACTGACCAGCTCCGAAAACTCTGTTCTTGAGAACAATAAGCAATATTGAGTAGTTATATCATTTATTCACCATGCTGCTTCAAAAAAGAAAAAAAAAGGGGTTAAAACTCCCTTGAAAGCCAAGGTTTGAGACAACATGTATCTGACCTTGGCATTCAAAACATGTATCTGAATTTCGTGTTTTTTTTTTTTTCTCAAAAAAATATCACTTTACTTATTCATTCATTGTGTCTTTCAGACGTTTTAATTTTAACAATCGACATACATTTGATAACTATGTTAATATCTAAAATACAAAACAAAGTTTAGCTAAGTTAGGCTAGATAAAGAGCGGCCAAGATTTGTCTAGCAGGGATAAATCTACGGTCGTGGTTTTTTTAACTAACCATTATAAATACTTTATTAATTAATGTACTTTTAATTGCTCATGATGAATGATTAATTAATTTTTCATGATAAATGTTCATTTAAAACATAAATTAAAATTCATTTATTTTTGTGAATCACAAGGCTTTGGTTGGCATCCTAGCTACAAGCTGGGCACCAACCCCTTTTTGAATAGCTACACCCAATCTATGAAAAATAAAACTGCCTAAACCACTACCAGCATCATTACTAACTAAACAATTCTTTAAATACTTAAAAAAACATACAGTATCCTCGATGAGCTCTCCCAAAGTAGTGAACGCCAAAATGCCCAAACCATAACCATGTGAAGCACATTCATCCAAATATTTAGTACGTTTACGTGAAATTGCTTTCGAAATGGTTTGGCCTGGAACGAAAGACCGGACTCCATCCCCAATGAAGGGTGAAACACCTGTGACATCCATACACACATCTTGACCATTTTCCCAATTGAGAACAAGGATGTCAGCTGGACGCAAATCTTTGTTACTGTCCGATAAAAGCCCCAAGGCAACTTCCTTACGTGCAGGTACACCAGCTTTATAACAAATATCCACAACTACGTCCCGAACTAAGTCATGCGATACTTGAGTCCAACATCTTTAGCACAGTGGAGCGCATGGTCACCAAAAATATCCATAGGTCTATTACAACAGGAGCATAAACCATCTTCAACAAACAAGGGGATACCCAGGCGGTAATAAACTATGGCTCTGAACTGTCTCGGCCCAAGGCATTGGTCTAGCCCACTAATGGGAATAGCCAAGAGGTAGTCTTGTGCATGCTTGATACGGTTACATTGCCACAAAATGGAGTCTTTTTCAGAGAGGGATAATTGGACAGGGATTTGGTTCTTAACTGCATCAAAATAAGTGACTGCCAAGAAGTGCATAGAGGGGGGGACGCAATAAGAGGAAGGCAAACCACATACCTGAATAAAGTTCTGAAGAGACAACTGATAAGCAGAACCGTTATCTGATGAGAATAAGCCACCAAGTATGACCTTCCGCACAGAAGTAGTCTGACTCTGAGAGGCAAGGTAACAGTAAGCATGGGTGTCAGCCATAGTGTATATACCAAGGCCACCCTCTTTGATGGGCAAGGTAGCTAATCTCTGTTGTAAAGGCCCAAAACCAGCTCCGTCTCCTATGATTAAAAGCCTCAAATACTTGAGTAGATGGTCATCAAAGAGATCAATGGCTTGTTGTAAAGCTGCAGGATTGGTGGTACGTATTGCAAAATATAATCTGGACACGCCAACACAATTACGGAGTAACAACATCTCACTTTGAGGGCCCTTGAGTTTCTTAATAGCGGACATAAGCTGAATGGTTTTGTTCACCCTATTCAACACCATGTCACTCATGAAATTCAAATCCAGACTCACCGGTTCACCTAGAAGCCATTACTAGGCCTGCCAATATCAGAGGGGAATACACCTTTAGCAATACTTCGAGGATCAATTGAAGGCCAAAACACTTCAGTTTTCTTAATATTGAGATGAAAACCCCTACTCGGCCCCTCGGATTCTATAAAACTCAAGGCTTTGGCAACCTCCAGCGTGTCACCAATAATAGTACCATCATCAAGATACCAGGCATGCAAGTCGAGCTTACAACGGGAAGCAATAGACTTCACTAGAGGATGAAGTGTAAGAGCAAACAAAAGGGGACCAAGAGGATCACCTCGTTGAACACCAAGTGCAGAGGACAAAATGTATTGGTCATTTAATGAATCTAATAAATACATATTTTTAGTTTATTAAAAACTATATATATATTGATCGGTAAAGAATTTGGTGCTGGCGAGTTTCGAACTCAGGTAATTGGTATCATCACCCAATGACTTTACCACTGTACTACAGTGACCCTGGTTAAAAATTATATTAATAATTTTTAATGGTGGTAGTGAAAGAAGTAGTAGGTGGTGGAAATAGTGGCGAATATTTGTGAGTGGTGGAGGTGGTAACATTACTGGTGGTGGAAAAAATAGCGGGCGTGGCTGGTTTTTACGTACGGTGGTGGATGTTAGTGAATAGTAGTGGACAATAATAGTTTTGTGTATTTACAAAATGAGCAACATTTTATTGTGATAGATGTAGTTGGCTGTTTTTAGCACAACTGGTAAGGACAAAACACAAATATTTTGAGGAGGATACTAAATCATATAAGACAATATGATCATGACCGCTGGATCACCCAAATGGGATCCCATCTATTTATAGTACCCGATCGAATAAATCACGGTTTTTAGTATTAAAATAAATTGATTACATTTCCAGAATACAAAACAAAGTTTGGACAAGTTAGGCTAGATAAAGAACGATCAAATTTATACTTGCAGAACATAAATCTACCGCTATAAATGATCACGTTTAATTAAAATTTAATAATAAATATTCAATTGATATTTCATAATAAATGTTTCTTTAATTAATCAAATGAATATATTTTTGTTGATACATAATAAATTTATTTGATATTAACCATATCAGTAAGCATTAATGGTGGTTGTGATGGTGGGAAGTGGTGGGGATAATGGTGGTGGGTATTGGTGAGACTGGTGGAGTGGTGACGATAATGTGGTGGTGGAAGAAGTAGTGGTAGTAGGGTGAGAAAAGGTGTCCTAAGATAGGTAAATTATTTAGTCACCCTTGGTAAATTTTTCTTTCTTTTGTTTTAGTTTGATTTTAATTTTCAAATTACTTTTTTTTTTTAAAAATTAAAACAATTTTTAAAGGCCAAATTTTTCCAAAAAGGAAGATGTTGTGATTTTAAGATTTGCCGGGTAGGGGACAGGAAGAAAAATGAAACCTATAAATTTTTTTGACCAAACGCAAGGCTACACGCGAATTAATTGTAATCAGTTCAGTTTCTCACATCTCTCTTTATTCCCTTTTTTGTCATGGTTTCTGTTTCTGTCATTATTTCTCCCCTACTTCATGGGATTATGCAAGGCTACGCACGCGTGAATTAATTGTAATCGATTCAGTTTCTCACATCTCTCTTTATTCCCTTTTTTTTGTCATGATTTCTGTTTTTGTCATTTGTCCCCAACTTCGTGTAATTATGCATGCTTGAGAAATAGTTCATGATAATAGGTAAAGAGACAAGAAAAGAAATGGATCAAGAATTAAATATTATTATAAATTTTAGGAAAATGAATAAACACAAATCTATGTAAATTGGGAACCCAACAACTTATATTAAAGAGAAAAATTAAATTCTAATGCTAACAGATTTTGCAAGATTAATCTAATTGATTTTAAAGTAATTTTAGGTGTTTTTAGTTTTGTTACAAGTTTGGTGAATGACCTTTGATGATTTTTTTTTTTGAAGTAGTGAACGAAGTAATGTTCTACTTCCCATAGGATTTGCTCTAACGATTAACTATGTTTGTCCCAAAGGGTTGTATGACTTACATACACAATATTAAAAGATTCGAGGATAAGGACATGTTTATTAACCAACTCCTCAAAACATTTAGACCTGGATCGATCGGTTCGATTCTTCTCAGACAATTACGACATGTATGAATCGATGGATACATTTGAAACACATATCCTTGCTTGTGCCGTTACGGCACTGGCTGAGACCTAGTAAACACAGATATTAAATACATAAGATAATACCCACTCTAAGTTAGAAGATGCATGCATCATTAAGAATTAAACACTCAACCTGTTTTCTGCTTCATGATATCATGCAATAGGAATGCATGATTTTATCATTTGTAACTTCGTCTAGTTCCTTTGGACCTATTTCTAGATTGGGTATGTATTACAAATGACTCAAATTCTAACGGGAAAAAGTCCCATGCTTTTAGAGAAATTCCATACATTTTCTCTTGATAGTCCTTTCGTCAAAAGATCAAACCAAATTTCCTTCAGACCTTACATGATCCAGTCTAACAACACCAGTTGTGAGAAACTCTCTAACTGTGTTGTGCTTCTGACATATCTGTCAATTCTTACTGTTATTATAATAGTTCTGCATTACTTCGATAGCCGCGGTACTATCGCAGTGGATCAAAGCGGCTGGTATCGGTTTTCCCATACAGGAATATCTGACAGCAAGCTTTTCAGCCGTCCCGTTACTTCACTAGCTGCTGCTAGTGAAATTAATTCGTCCTCCATCGTAGATTGGGCTATAATTTTCTGTTTCTTTGATCTCCAAGATACACCCCCCAACAATAGTGAAAATACATCCACTGGTGGCCTTAGAATCATCTGAAACGGTGTTCCGATCAGCATTGAAAAATCCTTCAAGGACTGCGGGATACCTCTAATAGTGTAACCCTAGGTTTGTGGTTCTTTTCAGATACCACATAACCCTATCACTAGCAGTCTAGTGTTCCAAACTAGGATTATTGGTAAACATGTACAAAACTCCCACTGCATATGCAATGTATGGTCTAATACAATCAGTTGTATAAGGCGGACTTCCAATTATACTAGCACAATCAGATTTTCTAATACTTTCTCCAGTATTCTTATACAATTTCACACTAGAATCAAAAGGAGTACCAACAAGTTTACAATCAAAATAGTTATACTTCTTCAGATTTTTTCAATGTAGTGAGATTGATCTAAAGGAATACTGCTATCAGTTCTAGTAATTTTGATTCCCAAAATTACACTAGCTTCACCCGAATCTTTCATGTCAAAATTCGAACTAAGCATACTTTTACTTTCATTGACAACAGATAAATTGGAACTAAATATAAGCAAATCATCTACATACAAGCAAACTATTACACACACAATCATTTTCAGATTTATAGTAGATGCATTTGGCACCCTCATTTATTCTTAAATTATTTGAAATCATTAAGTTATCAAATTTCTCATGCCACTGTTTAGGAGCTTGTTTCAAACCATAAATAGATTTTTATAGTTCTTGTCCAGGAATTACAAAACCTTCAGGTTGTTCCATGTAAATTTCCTTTTCTAGTTCACCATTCAAAAAAGCATTTTAATATCCATTTGGTGAATTACAATATTACTAGCAGCAACAGCAATCAAAACACGTATAAAAGTTAATCTAGTAACAAGAGAATAAGTATCAAAAAAGTATATGTTCTCTCGTTGCCTAAATCCTTTAGCAAGCAGTCTAGCTTTGTACTTATCTACTGCTCCATCAAGTTTGAGTTTCCTTTTCAAAACCTATTTACATCCCATAGGCTTACTACCAGGAGGAAAACCTATTATATCCCAAGTTCCATTAGACATATGAGAATCCATTTCATTATCTATAGCTTCTTGCCAGAAACTAGACTCTAAAGAGCTAAACGCCTCTTGTAAAGTAGAAGGTTCTTCCTCTAATGCATAAAAGTAAAAATCAGGATTTTGCGTCACAGTACTAGCTCTTTTACTGCGTCTAGGTTCAACCTCAGTGACCCTAGGATATTCAATTCTAGAATCTTCTAGTCTAGGTTCAGAATCAGTACTAGGTAAAACACTAGGTGTGAAACCCCCACTGTTTCTAGATTTGAAAGGAAATCTCTCTTCAAAGTAATCAACATCAATAGATTCAATGATAACTTTATTATTAATATCAAATAACCTATAAGCTTTACTGTTCTGAGCATAACTAACAAAAACACATTCATAAGCTCTACTTTCTAACTTATGTCTTTTAGGATCAGGTTTTCGAACATAAGCTAAATAAACCCCAAACTCTAAAAATAAGAGACATTAGGTTTTTTATTTCTCTGAAGTTTATAATGATATATCATTGTTTTATTATTGGGAATGCGATTAAAAACATAACAAACAGTTGACAAACACTCACCCCACCAATGGGAATAACACCAGAACTAAGCAAGAAAGCAACAATAAGTATGATTCTTTCTTTCGACTTTCCCATTTATTTGAGGATTATAAGGAGAAGTTTTTTCATGTATAATGCCATTATATTGATAAATTTATGTAAAATGAGCGGAATCACATTCACTGCCTCTATCACACGAAATATCTTAATTTTCCTACCAAATTGATTTTTAACTCCAGCAATAAAAATATTAAACTTTTCAATAGCTTCATTATTATGGCTCAACAAATAAACAAAAATATAATTTGAACAATCATAAATGAACGTCATGATACATCTCTCGCCGTTTCTAGTTAGGATACTTTCATATTCACACAAATAAGAATGTATTAAGTCTAGAGGTTTCAATTCTCTAACAACAAATTTATGTGAAGTCTTAGTTATTTTTGCTTGACTACGATATTCAAAATTTTCATTCTCAAAAAATTCAGCAAGAACACCTAACTTGCTCATATTATTCACTAATTTTTTTACCCACATGACAAAGTCTACCATGCCAAACATTTAAATTGTAAACCATATAAGCAGAAGAACAAAAAAAATTTCTTCATAGCATCAACGTTAAGATTAGTACCATCCATAGCATAACCCTTTCATATAAACATCTTATTTTTGGTTATCGTGTAAACATCAGACCCAATAGTTTAATACAACGCAGCCTTGTTGAGAAGATAGATGGAAATAAAGTTCTTTCTCATTTCTGGAGTGTGAAGAACATCTTTCAGCATGAGTGTCTTCCCAGAAGTAAATTTCAATGCTACTGAAAACACATGGGGTACCAAGCACACCACCAACTTTTTCGTTCGACAACCTATATGGAAAAAACCTAATACAATTGCAAGTAGACCAACTGAATGATCCCTGACAATATCTATATACAGTTTATATCTCTACCCCTTCTCAATCAGTATATATATATATATATATATATATATATATATATATATATATATACACAAAGAGTCTGTGAACCTGATTGGAAAGAAGAGTACTTGGACGATCTCAAAAATCAATATCCAAGATCAATCTAGTCGTATCCAAATAATCAAATATGAATTCTACCAAGTAATTAAACTTCTGAATTCTACAAGAAACGAGTCTCGTAATCGATCATGATTAGATGGACGTATCTACTACGATTGAATACGTGCAACTTGCGTGAATCCAATTATGAATATAAACAATATAATGCATAAAAAAAACACAAGACAGAAAAAAGAAAAACACAACATAAGTTCATTAACGAGGACCTCATCAAGATATGAACACTAAACTGTATTACAGATGCTAGCCTACTGTCAGTCTTCATACTGGAATGTAGTTGAGACCGAATCCACCCTCTAAGTGGTTCAATTATAATCGAAATCCTTACATCTCTTGAACCTCGCAAGGCTCTATGCAATTGATTCCATTAGATAATGTCCTCTACATCCTAAGAGTTGCTTCAGCCGAAGTGAAGACTTTTGGTACTAATCCGCTTCTAACAGATAAGCCTATGTGAATTACGTTTAGATCAAAGAACAAGGTGAGCAAATCTGTTTGCAATAGACAAAGCTAACAAACCTCACAAATCCATAACTTACGAATCCAAAGAGCAACGTAGATTTTTAACCACCTCTCAAGAACAATCTTCAAAAAATCAATTAAGAACATTTTTCAGATATCTATCTTGAGGAATCACAAAGTCTGAGATGAAGAGAACTTTGCGATTACTATCTATCTTGCCTGAAAGAGATTACGAAAACCTCGATAATAGAAAAACAAGATCAGGATACACGAACTATCAAGGTAAAGATAGTCAGACCTGGCTTCACGAATCCCCAAAGCGAAGTACTTTAGTAGTAGACCTAATTATGTTTCTCAGAGGAAACCTAGCTAGGTCTATAGAGGACGAATCTAGGACACAAAGTGTCAGGGATTGAATTTCCATGTTGAAAGAGCATCTCTATTTATAGTTTTCAAAGACGAGGGGTTGTTTAGAATTCAAGCTAAGATAACTTGGGAATCAAGCATACACTTTTAAGTTTTGAAAGTATAATTGAAGAATATACACTATGGACTGGTTCTGGAACTGTGTATAATAAATGTTGGGTTTCACAAGTATGCCAAAGAACTAAAAGCAATTTGATGTTCATTTAAAATTTAAGAGTTTAATCATGATGCACACACATAAGTGTTTGAGTGATAAACGAAGTCGTAGAAGTATTTGAGAGAGTTCTAGCAATGCTAAACATATTTAAAAAAAAATAAGTCTTTGAGCATATGCTCAATTCTATTGGGACAGTTGGTACAACGGTTCGTGAAACGAGTTCGCCAACCCTACAAGACTACCGAACTCAGTTTACTACGGTTCGTGAACCATGTACGCCAATTGCTAGCTTAAAGTACCAACTTCAAGAATTCAGTTCACAACGCAGTTCGTGAACTGTTCCCAACTAAACTCACAGTTTGCGAACTGGTTCGCCAACCTATCTTGAGCAGAAATATCAGTAGTTCTGAATTTTTCTCTTATGATGTTTGAAACCTTCCCAAGTGTTTAAATAATTTGCATGAGGATTTTTCAATTGATCCACTAATTAATTCATAAACGATGAATTGCTTATAACTAATATTGTTAAGGACCGTTGAACATCTTTGCTAAAATCATATTTCGAGATTTTTAACAAGACAAGCTTGACCCGAAACTTCTTCTTTGTAAATCTACTAAAAGTCATACGACATCGTCTCAACAGATAGAATGGTAAGATAGTGAGTAAAATAAAATGGTTCAGTCTTCATATACTTGATATAGAAGTTCTCCAAATGTCTTCGTCGATCTTCAGTCTCCGAGGGCGAAGTCTGATACTCAACTACCAAATTCTAACCTAGTATGAGACTTGACTTAGTAGACTAGAAATCAAGATATAGTTTTGATAGTATAATATTGACAACAATCTTGAGATAACAAAACTTATCTCTACACCAAATTCTGGGATTTGAAACAGAATTGAGCCGTTACTAAAAAGGTTTGTAACGGCCTTCACCTGTTTCAAAAAGGGGTGTTACAATTTTTTTGTAATGAAAATGCACCCGTTACGAATTTTGGGTAGTAACGGCGTTTGTAATAGGCACAAGCCGTTACTACGTGGAGAGTCATAATAGGCAACAGCCGTTACGAATTTTTTGTAACCTGAATGTCGTAACACCTGGGAGCCGTTACGATTTTTTTCGTAATGGCAAAAAAATTACTGCCAGTCAACATTGACCAGGTCAATATTGACTTGCAGTTCATTTTCAGCGGAAAATCCAAACATCCTGGATACACCTTTCAATCCATTCATCCTTCACATTCAACAATAATATCTTCAATCAATTCATATCACATTCATATAAAAAAAGAACTGAAATTTTTCTAAGTACAAAACTTTTTTGTAAAGTGTCAAATTTCTAAGGGGAATACATAAAAACTTATTAAGTTCTAAAATGCAGTTCACAAAAACTTAAAAAACTTCCTAAGTTCCTAACCTATTTCTAAGTTTTCTCATGTCGCAGACTAAAAGGCAAAGAAACATGACTCACATAACAACCTTCTCTTGCCGCAGATTGCTGCATTTGAAGCAGAATTGGTGAAGCGAATGGAATCCAAAGCGACAGCAGTTACGCATCTTCAATCCATGGCCACTGCTCTTGCAGGAGCTCTCTCTTCCAAGAAAGAAGCAGCTACACAGTACTTCATCTGCAGACACAAAACACTATTAACAACAGTTTTAACAGAGATGTTGTTGAACAAGAAAATTAGGCAAATGCAACAGCATAAACCAAATTTAGTTGGTTAGAGATAGCATACAACAGTCACATATAGGACAATACGAAAGAGATAATTGAAACTACAAATTTCTTACTTTTCAAGCTGTATATAAACATTGGCTGTCATGGATAGCTATTCTTAATATGGTGACTGACTGATCGCGGAAAAGAAATCGCAAACCAGATCTTTCGGTTCTGCTTCTAAGTATGCAAATGGGTCTGAACTAAGTGACTTTGGATGCAATTTTTAATGGCATACAGACTACAAAGTGGGAAGACAAAGCCAAAGTAAGATATATAGGTGTTATGATATGCTTTTAGTTTCTTAAGGGATGTATATACGTATATCCATTACCAGTTGAGCAGTTAAACATGCAGATAATAATAATTTTGAACGTAGAAGCGTACCAATACTTACCATCTTCCATTTATTAGCTCTATACACTTGTGAGCATCCTTTGTATCTTTGAATCTCACCGAAACAACTCCCTGAGGATGGTTCTCGCATACCTGCAAGCAAAAAAGTAACATATAAATTTTCTAGTCCAACAATCAACATTGGGAAACATTGTCTTCGAGAAAGAGAAAGATGCTCAATCAAGACTCGACCTATAGTATATGCTTTCAATAGTATATTCGAACAGTCTATGTTCTATAATAATAGTTCTTGTATTAAATTTTAAATCATGTCCATCGATATATTTCAAATAGGAAAACTACGAAAAACATAATCAGGATTCTCTGAATACCTTAACTAGCTCTATTGGACCAAGTTTCACGCATTCCTCCTCAACATCTGACTTCATCTTTGTCTTTAAATTAGCATCGGACTGCAAATGTATAAAACAACTCACATACTCAACAACAATAGAATACAAAGAATAATGGATATTGTGGCTACATTTCTATGTGAAATGTTTACTTACCCTCATTTCAGCAGGTGTGATAAACCGAAGAATAACAGTAGCAGGAATCAACACCTTGCTATCATCACGACCCCCTGTACATGAAAGAAAGTTATGGACTGACTTATGAGCCATCGAAAATACATTCGAGCGCTAGAATCCATTGCAAGAAATGAAAAATAATCAGAAAGAGTAAAACATAGCACTACTTACATGCTCTTTAACAGTATCTTATCTGCGGTAACACAATATCTTCGCTATTAGGAAGACACAAGTAGTTAGTAAAAGTCATGCAACACTTAACATAGAATGCACAATAAGAGAGAGGATCAGCAGTCACCTTCCACGCAACGCTGGATCCACAAAATTTGCTTCTTCGTCCTATTCCCTTTACTATAATAGATTGTCGACAAGGAGGATGCAATAAATTACTTAACCAATTGCAAATCCATTGAACACCATAGTCAAATCTAACTCAATAGTTCTTGAGGAATTACTGTTCTTCCACTGCTTATGAGAGCCTTAAAAAATACATCACTTGAAAGAATATCCAGTTTCTTTTGCTCTTCCCCCCGCAATCAAAGACGAACATATCACTTCTTAGTAGCTAGCTCCAACAAAAAGTGAGTAAGAACTGAATTTGCTGGAAATAAAAATTAATAATTAATAACGGACAAACATCTTTGTTACCTGAACATTCGCAAGCCCAGCCTACTCAAGCAAACAACAGATAAGCTTAATACCTCATCAATAAAGATAAAACTCTACGATTCTTAGTCATATGGCACTTTTCTTTCTTCTTTGCAAAAACGCAAGCATGGTCTGGGAAAGACAAAATGGGAAAGACTCTGCAATTGCTTCAGTTGTATGCCCACTGAATTATCAATCAAGAAGTTGACAAGTTGCACATTGAATTTAAATTTTATTATTTTACAAAATCTCCATGGTGTCAAAAAGAAGGACAGATATATGAATAATGAACCTCACCAGTACCCTTCATAGCTTACAAAGTAGCAACTACATACAAAAAATTCTCAATGTCGGGAATTTTTGCCTAGTAATCAAAAAGAAGAAAGAAAAAACATCATCAGTTTTTGCCTAGAAGCAGTAAAATTACTTTAAAATTTAAAGTCTCCTCTACTTAAGGTGTAAAATATAGACATTAAAGCATATATAATATATGCAAGTTCCAAGTACGAGACGGATCAAAGCAATTGCAGGTATGTGAAAATCATGGATTGAACTTCGAAAAAATTAGATAAAAGTTCCTTCTCACATCACAGAAACAACTAGCGAATCAACCAAGACATTACGACACAAAGAAAGCTCCACTTACATTGTTGAAATTAGGACCACTCATTTATTGCTCGCTATAATTGCGCCAAACTGCACGGAACTCCTCGCGGAATGTTGATGATGCAGGGGCACATACTGAATTAACACTGAAGAAAGAAAATGGACAGACATCTTTGTTACCTGAACATTGGTCTCCCTAGCAAGTCTGATAAGTTTCGCAAGCCCAGCCTACTCAAGCAAACAACAGATAAGCTTAATACCTCATCAATAAAGATAAAACTCTACGATTCTTAGTCATATGCCACTTTTCTTTCTTTCTTGCAAAAACGCAAGCATGATTTGCAATTGCAGCTTCCACGACAAAATGGGCAAGACTCTGCAATCTCAAACGAGCATTTACTTACCAGGATTGGATGGGTGGGCACATACTGACTTTACACTTCATGTATGACCAGTTAAAACACCAATGCAGACCAGCATAATTAAAAATCATTTTAACTTACCTTTTGATCTCCTGAAGCTGTCAAAAAGCGAGTGTCATCCTGTAAAGAGATAGAACAAGTAGTTAAAAAAACTAACTAATAAACATGAGACACAGAAGAAGAAACTCATACCTTATCCCAAAGGTTTTCGTGTTCAGGGTACATCCTTTCGAGCACATTGAGAGCCTGCTGACCAAAGTCAAATACATCAAGTTCAAGTTCTACTGCAGGAGTAAAGGGTGCAGGTAAATCACTTAGTGTTGGAAAATCTAGTTCCATGAAATCATCGGATCTACATACTGCTTTGAGTTCACATAACAAGATCATCATACAGATCCTCAATAACCCAGGATATCATGAGTTAACTGATATTATCAGAGACCCAACTTCATTCATTACTGGGGTAATAGATGGAGCAAACAGAGACCATAGTGCCTTTTAACCAACCCAATTGGATTACGTAAAATTCTATTTGATGTAGTGTTTGTTTCATAACCTAGTTAAGGCTTCTTCAATAAACCCTTATTCTAGCTCTCAAGAAGAATGAATCAAACTACAGTTAATCATCAAACCATTTGGACTCTCCATGTCAATCGCTTTCAACTAGTCCGATAACTAAATAAAGCATTCAAAATTACAATCCTATGCACTAACGGTATCACAAAAACCCACTAAACCAAATTCAAGTTAGATTCATATTTACCTGATTGATGTGACTCAAAACCTCTTCTTTTTGAAGAGCTTATTCTTCACTCGTTATATCCAGCATCAACAGAAAGCTTCACAAATACAACCAAATCCCGCCAGACTCATATCTTCCTCGATTCTAAGCTTAAATCAGACTCAGTTGGGGATGACCTAATATTACTGCACTGCAATTATATGAAAAATTCAATACAATCAAAAAGAATTAAATGCAATGAGGAAAAAAAATTAAAGTTTACATCAATCAAAAACAAACCCATCAAAGTTAAACCTTCAATTCTATGTGTTTTGGGGTAAAAACTGATTCTGCTGGTTTTGGTAAATTTGGGTGTATTGATGAGAAACGAATTTAAACCTTAAACAAATGCACTGCACGGGAGTACTTTAGATTCGAGAGATCAATCTGTACAATCCTGGCCTAAACCAAGAAATGGCCGTTCCAGTCTTGCTTCGGTCACAAAGTAAAGGAGAAGGGTTGATCTTAAGGAGGGAAGCAAAGAAGGTGTTGAGATCAAAATGGTTAACTCTGAAGGTGTGGCTATTTTATGACTTGTATCAGAATATGGAACTGGCTTGCAGAATGTAAGCTATCAGTTCTTGGTATTTTTTCTTGATACTTGTGTTGATAACCAAAACTATGTTGTTGGTTGAAATAGGTTGAAAACCTATTTATATCAGTCATAGTTGCACGCACCCTGATCTCATAGGAACTGGGAATAGTTGAGTGATGGAGGAGTGGGATCGTGCAGGATGGTGAAAACCACATCTCCACTATGAGGGGAAGACTGGGTGGTTTCGTCCCACTACTTATCTATCATCACTAACTGCCCGCCTTTCCTGACACTTTCTTGTAATAGGCGTGTTGCACGCCGCACGCTGTAGACCGCCAGACCAATACCCTGATGAACATCCCCCAGTTTGTGACATGTTTGATGTCTCGAGTATTTTCATGGAAAATATGTAGCAGGCTGCTGAATGGGTCTTGTTTGCAAGACCTAGTTATTCTGACCAATCACGCGTAAGCTAGGTGGCGGGTGGTCATGTGTGAGTAGCTGCCAGGAGCTATCTATGTACATTAAAGATGTGGTGATCGATCCCTATAGGAGAATGGTGGATGGTTGCCATTTTGACATCTTATTGGTTGGCCCAAATTAAATCTAAACTGGTTAAGTTGGCTAGCCAAGTTGGATAGATGAGATGATTTGCAGAAGTTTGTGCTAATTCATGAAATTTCGTAATCAGAAAATTCAGATGTGAGACCCTCACTAAAAGTGCTGTAGAATTCTCATACGAACTCGGATTTTGACGATCCGTCCCTCCATTCTTATCAGAAAAAGAATTTCATATCTTCCCACGAGGGAATATTTAGGTTTTGAGCTTGTTTAGGAGGTGAAAACAGCCCGACAGTAAAAATTCAGGAAGAATTCCGGAGGAATTCTGTCAGTTTTCAGCCATGACCTAGCTCGTCTTTTAAGCTGTATCTTTTAGCTCGTTAATCCGATTGATGAGATTTTTTAGTATGTTATGCTAGACATCCATACGAAAATTTTGGCATGTAGCTCATACTAAAATTGTTTACCAAATGCTCCCAGTTGTTCGTCCAATCTTTAAGTGATCGTTTAGAAGCCATATGGGTAGGCTGCGGTGTGGCCGATTGTTCCTTATGGAAGAGCGGTGGCCATTGATCATGAACACAACTCGTTATGGAAAAGGGGGGTGGCCGTTGATCATGGCTATAGCTCGTTGTGGAAAAGGGGGTGGTTGTTGATCATGGCCACAACTCGTTGGAATAGCATGGCTTGCCAATTAGCATGCCGATGCGATTTGGCAGGTTGATTAGCTAATTGGCATGGCGGCCATGTTGACACGACGGCCATTAGGTGTTAGCGCAGTTTGGCTTTATTTAATGCGTGTGGTGGGTTTAAAGCGACCTGATTGGTCGATAGGAAAGGGGGAAGGCAAGTAGCATAGGCCCGACCACACTCCAAGTGCGTGCGGTGCATTTAGAGCGGCCTGATTGGTCGATGGGAAAAAGGGCCGGCAAGAGTAGCATGGGGGCGTGGCCATCTGCAGGTGGCGCCCGCTAGGGCGAACTGGCCGGCCATGTGGCGTGGCCACGCCTCCTCTTATTGCTGCTCCTATTTTCCGCGGCTCATCTTTTATTTTTTGTTTTCTAATTTTTTGTAGGACTTTGCTCCTACTAGTCCATGGAGGATCAATTGCCTAGGTTTAGTTTCGACCAGCAGGGTCCGAGATATTGCGCAGGCGCAAAAAACCTATTTTTTGCAAATTAATTAGGTTAATATTTGAATCTTGTGAATTATCACAAAATTGATTAAATTCGGTGAGTTCTGTATGTTGACACAAAGTTCTTTAAATTTTTTTGTCAGAGAGCAGCATGCTTTCCGACTGAGTACTTTCATGCAGACCTTAATCTTGATACTTCAGGAAATTCATGCTACTCAGCTGCGAGTGAACACTAATTGTCATGCCATATCAATATTAAGGGTTCAGCCGGGGAACATAGCACAGGAAAGTATTCAATGAGCCTTGCATTAATGAATAATACAGGCAGGATGTTGAAATTTACAGATTATTTGGGATTGTTGCTACATGCACCATTCTGGATAAATTTCATGTAAATATACTGAATTGCTCAACATATGCATAAGTAAAAAGGTTGGGCACTCATTACTTCAAATGGATCCGTCTCTTTGCAGAATGATGGTACATTAAATACAGGATTTTACAATCTTAGCCCTGAACTAAAAACCACCATCAACACTATGGTAAAACCTCCAAAATTGGGAATCGATAAACCTAAAATTTCAAATTCCACGCATAAACCCTAATCTGCAGTTTTTTCAAATAAACACACTTAATACTATGAAAATCATAGTATAATTTACGTACTCATGCAGAAACGCGGAGAAGAAGAAATTTTCCGGTCTTAAACGCGGAGAAGAAGAAATCTGCTGGTCTTAAACGCGGAGAAGATCATTTTGAAACCCTAAAACAAACACCTAAATCTAGCTGAAAATAAATCGAAATCAAAACCAAAAATAGATAACTAAACTAAACAAAGTAGAACAGATGCTGAGAGCGATCAAACTCGATTTGGTTTCATCGGCCGAGAGGCTGAGAGCAGAAATTCGATCTGGTTTCATCGGTGGAGAGAAAAAGAAGAGAGGCTGAGGGAAGAAGAGAGAAAAAAAGAGAAATGAAAAATGAAAATTTTCGATCTGGTTTCATTAGGGTATACTGAAATCACGCATGTGAATCGCACACGCATGGGGGGAAATATCCTCGAATGTTAATTATCTTGGGTGGAAACAAAATGGTATGCGTGTGAATGGCACACTCACAGACTCCAGGTGTTACGACCCAGGTGTGGCGAAGCGTGTGGCTGGCACGCCTATAATTTTTTTTCATAACGGCTGGTCTCTGTTACCAATTTTTTAAAATTTCGTAACGGCCTTTGCCTGTTACAAATTTTTCATAACGGCCATTTGTAACGGGAATTTTGTAACGGCCAGTAAGCCGTTACGAATATCTGTTACTAATCCGGGAATTTGGTGTAGTGTATGGGTTCAACCGAACATTGCTCTAACAGCTACCGTACCAGAACCTTTCACAATATTGGTGTGAGAGTCTCCCAAAAATAATTTCTTATCCTTGATTTCTGCATAACTTCTAAATAGGGACCTATTAAAACAACAATGATGCGAAGCACCACTGTCTATCCACCACCCATCCGATCCACCAACCATGTAGAACTCAGGGTCTGAGACCATGGCAATTATAACACCTTCAGCAGCATTAGCTTGTGCGTTATTATCTTCTTTGTTATTCCTGCAATTCCGAGCCATGTGATTTGGTTACCACATGTATAACAAATGAACCCAGAATTGGAAATCCGACCAATTCTTGATGGGTGTTGGGTTTTTTTTTGATTATGTTTTCCTTTCTTTTGGTTCTAGTTAGGTTTCATATCCTTTTCTTAGGTTTCAAACTCGCATGAGTTTAATTCTTATTGTTTCCAAAAATAAGAATCTCTTCCTTTCTATCTTGTTTCCGAGCTTCTTCCTCAACCCTGAGCTTAACAATCAAACTTTAAAGAGAAAATTCTTTAGACTTGTGACACAAAGCATTACGAAAATTTTCCCATTTAGGTGGTAAGTTTTCAATCACTACAACTACTTGAAATTGTTTGTCAATTTTCATACCTTTGGTCAGAATTTCATGAGCAATTTTTTGAAGTTCATGAGCATGTGCAACAACTGATTTATCATCCATCATTTGGTATTTCATATACCAGCTTACAACATACTTCTTTGAACCAGCTTCTTCGGTATCATATTTTTCTGTAAAGCATCCCTTACATCTTTAACAATTTCAAAGGTAGAAATATTCATAAAATTTGTCAGATAAAACATTAAGGATATAAATTTTTGAGTCAAAATCGTCAGATAAAGCATTATGCATTAACCAGCTTCCTCGATATCGACCCATTTATCCATAACTTTTCTTTATTAACATCAGAAAGATGAGGATCAATAGCGTCAACATCATTAGCAGTAGAAGTACTTTTCTTATCAGCAGCAGGTTCCACGGTTCCATGATGAACATACGATACAATCAAATGCAGCTTCATAAGTTTGAGATAAAAGAGCATCTTTTAAAATACAACCATTTAAACTTGAAAGGTTTGTTGGTATCATCAACACGCTTCATTTTAGTCTTGTTAGAGTATTGCTCGGTTGAACCCACCAAGCGTTGGTATGTTAAGTTTGGTTATCATATTTTAGTATCAAAACTCAACTAGAATCGCTTGATTAAATGTAATATAGTCAATTTCGTTTAAGTTAGACTAGAAAGTCTAGGAATATTGAGACATACAAGTATTACTCTGAAGACCTGTAGATTGTGAAGACGTATCGACTATAACGAAGACATCATCCTTCCACTTGAGGCATTGTGATACTGACTTGGCTTGTTTCCATTCCTATATCGTTGCTTTCAAGTCGTTTAAGATTGAAACGTAACATGCGAAGTTATATTTAATTCTCTAGTATTAGAATTGGTCATTTTATTATGATCGAAGTGTCAAGGAAGAATATTTGGTTAGGAAGTATAACGTTTATCTTTTGAACTTCGTAAATGTGACATCGACATAATCTATATAACCCGTTACTTGATTGTGTATTGCATATAAGTGTGGTTTCATCCTAGGAAACTATGTTTAATTACATATGTTTAAAGGAAGTACATATATGAAACTTGTTTCGTTATCAAAGGAAATCAATAGGCGTTTTGGTCCGGTTTTCATTGAAGATCTATTGGATGACCAATTCGGACCTAGGTAATAACTTTGATGGAACCAATCTTGACTTATGTTGAGAGCTATGGTATAATCGATATTTACGTAGTTTCTGATATGCGGTAGAGTCGATCTTGACTTATGTTGAGAGCCTTGATAGAACTGATCCTTACCTATTTTGGGATACATGATAGAATCAATCTTAACTATTGTTGAGAGACTTGGTAAAACCGATCCTTACCTATATTTGGATACTTGGTAGATCCGATCCTAGCTATTGTTGGGAGTCATGGTAGAACCAATCCCTACCTATATTTGGTGACTTGGTAGAACGGATCTTAACCTATGTTAGGAGTCATGGTAGAACCTGTCCCAAGAGCAAAACCGATCCTTCATATTCACATATTACTTTACGGTTTTGTGTGAGTTTGGAATTAGGGTTTGCTAAATAGAAAATTTCTGGATGTCGACATATTTTTGACATGAATACAATTCTTATCTTTTATTATCCAAAGATATTCCTTGATACTCAAGGTGATCCCGATCCGAAATATTTAGAAACTTTTAAGATTTTTGATTATATGCTTTTGATTTTCCAACAAAACAAAACATATCTCTTGGAAAGTTATACTAGTTAAGTGCTAAACTAATATTATATATTTTTTAATGAGAGATTTCGTAATTACAGGTTGGATATTAGCTAGAAATATGAAAACTGAAATTAGGTACTTATTGCATATCTTAAGAATATTTTCGGTTTTGAAATTTTCGTGTTGTCTAAACAACCTTGGTCTATAAAAAGTTGAGTTTGCATTTCTTGCAAAATATCCTAAGAGCTAGGAAAACTTTATTCGTGTTGTTTCTGGTGGAGCCGTCTATCCGGAGATGAAAGTACCCTAATTAGGCGAAATCTCTTATGACCGCTCGTAAAGACTTCTGTGGGATCAAGAAGCTCTACGAGTACCATTGGTGGAAAACTAAATAATTGCATTGTTATTTTAGTTTTATTTATTTGATTGACTAATAGTTGTTGAAACTTTGATTGCACCTTGTTTGATTATTCTTGAAGGCGCCTTCTCTTCTGACATAAGGGTCACTCAAACTAGATCAAAGTATTGACGGGATCTTTAAAAATGCTTTTAGATCTAAAGACAACTTGTGATCATCCATTGTTAACAAACTCCGTTCTGTGTGTGATCGATCATAAGTGGTATCTCATGATTTGTGCACACATCCTTATCGAATGGGATCCGACTTAAATATGATTTATGTTTTGATAGATTTGATCATATAGTCATTTAGATCGACAACTATCATTTGGTGGTATTCTTCAATATCTGAATCTGATAGTTGTGAATCTGAATCTAAGTTATTGATTTGGATTGATCTTACCCGACAAAGGAGTTTACTAGTTTAAATGAAAAAGCCTTTGTCAAACTCAACATATCTTTTTTTTAAAGATTATTGGAGTAGTTACCAAACAACTTTGTTTCTTTACTGTTTGGAAGACGATCAAAAGGAGTTGAGTGCTTAAGACTTTACATCGGTAAAGCAACTCAGTATAGTGATTTTCTGTCTTGGGATTCACGTGCATGACCAGTAGGTCGTAGATGCATGGATAATGACGGAACTAAGTAATTAGGGGTAGATTACTTGGTCTCAATTATACGAAGTTGTCTTTGTACTTTGTGTAGCGGCTTAATTCTGAGAGTATTCAAAATCGGACTAGATCCCAGGGTTTTTTTGCATTTGCAGTTTCCTCATTAACAAAATCTTGCTGTGTCATTTACTTTACTTCCGCATTAATTTACACTTGTACGTTAAATCCTAATCACTTGACATTGATCATATAGTCAATCGGCCTTGTACCGTAACTATTATCAAGTGAATATCAAGTTGTTGTATTATCTCGACTTTTTCCATAGACGATTACACTTAGTATCAGACTTATAGTTTGATACAAAAAAACGTGGTGTATTTGGATAGCCTCGTCATTTCAAGTCTCCATAGCGGAATAAAACACCTTAAAATTGTTGGAAACAACGCACAAAAATAAGTTGCACGAGAAAATAATTCTCAAACAGTTGATTCATGGAATAAGTCGCTCTCTTAAAGGTGTTTCGCGACTCTGCTTCTTGATTGTGCTAGCAGTCAACTCTTGTCAAAAAACCTATGAGATAAAACAACCGATAACTCTCTTGTTCGATTTCTCTGCACTGTGACCAATAACTACTCTTTCTAACACTTGCCCAGAATTCAAAATAGATGGAAAAGTTATGTATTCATCTTCTCAAAACACTGGTCTTTATAACTTTAAGAGAATCAAAAGTTGTTAATGAAAATAAATTCGTTAATTAATCCCTAAGGAAAATCCTCCATAAAAGTCATAAAACGGCCTAAATATAATTACCAAAAATCAATAAAATTAGTTCGAGAATCTTAGGTTGACAAAACCGTTTTGGAAACCAGGAGTTAAATCTGCAAAAAGTTATTTTTTTAAATCGCCAGATCTCCCAAGACTCCCAATGCCGCGTTCTCCCAGAATTTTATTAAATACATATACTTAGTGAAATATATGGGATGGGACTTGAACCCAAGTCTATAATGTGGGAGCCAAAAATAATACGATCACACTATTTCTGTAAGTATATTAGAAAACTATGTTTTTTAAATATATATCCCAACGCTCCACAAGCCGACCGCTGAATGAGGACGTTAACATATTAGTTTTATAATTCAGTTAGTTGAATGATTGATTAGTTTTAATACAATGTAATTTGCTTTAACCCAATGTAGTTTGCTTTAAATAATAAAGGTTCAAATTAGTTATGATAGTACATTGATGGTGCAAATGCAAAGACACTTTCATTGATTAAACATAGCACAACATAACACCAAACTAAGATATAAAATGATAGTGTATCATTTCATACACTTAATCAACACATTGGACATTTCCAGAAGTGCTTTTAAAATGTATCTTCTTCTGTAAAAGTTGTTAGAGCACTGCTCGGTCGAACTCGCAAGCGTTGCTATCTCAAGCTTGTTTGTCAATGTTAGTGATCAAAACTATAAGTCTTGATTTCTAGTCTACTTATAGTGATGTCTGGGACTAGGATAGATTATGTAGTTGAGCATTAGACTTCACGGCGTTCATCAATTGAAGATGAATAACTACTAAGGCGATCTTGTAGAACTTCATCAACAAAAGGTATGTGGAGACTAAAACTCATCTATCACTTGGAAAGTCTATTTCTACTCTATCTCCTATATTGAGAGAAAAGTCGTATTACGATAGTTTTCGATTATACACATTTGAGATTTCGAGCTGATATTAACTCGCTTACATATTTCTCGGAATATGTGTTGGTAAGCTTTCGCTTCAACCAAGTTCATCTTATATTCTTGACGAAAGTCAGAAGATGATCATGTGAAAATCGTCGAGTAACATCTGACATGGTTTGTGTGATACAATCATTTGGTGTAGACTTGGAATGTTTCGTTATGATTATTTAAATATCTTGAAAATTGCTTTGATGCTAATAGTGTGTGAAAACGGCTATTGTCATCCTCTAAGAAAGTTTCAATGATTGAAATAGAGTTTAGAATACTTAACCATCATTGGATTATAAACATAGTGTGCATTCTTGCATGTATGTGATCCATGACCGGAACTAAAGTATGCATACCCGTATGCGTACTTGTAGTTGTGAAATTCCGTGTACCAAGTACACATACCGGTACGCATACTTGCGTAAGGTATAGGTCCGGGAATTTCTGTTGGGTTTTGGAAGTGTACTTAGGTATGCGTACCCGTTCGCATACTGGCGAACCCAAACTCAGACTGGTTACTTAAGTATGCGTACCCGTTTGCATACTTGAGTGGTTAAAGTTCTAGAACTAGTTTGTTCATGAACTAATACATTTATATATTAAGGAATGCATTCTTTGCAAACCGTGGCTATAATGTTCATGAATTGATTCAAGTGAATTAAACCAATTTTGCTTCGATTGTGTTCTTGTATACTTCTATGAGAATATAGCAATTAAACAACTCTTTAACTAGTTTCACTTGAGTCATTTGAACTAGTTATGGTTAAGATGAATATGGTTGATATGAGAGTGTTCATATAGCTAACCTCGGTTAACTACGGTTGAGCCAACATGGTGTACATGTTTAGGTACGGTTACATAAACCTAAATGAGGGTACATTTCATTTGTGTAAAACAAGCTAAGTTCGATCTAACGGTTGAATGATATTAGCTTGTATCTAATCAGGTTTTCATCTAACGGTGAATATTGAATGCTTTGTTACCAAGGTAACTTAGATTGCAAACCCTGATTTGAAAACTATATAAAGGAGAACTCTAGCAACTGGGAAACCTAATCCCCACACCTCCTATGTGATACTAGTTGTATAAGCTAGAGTCGATTCTCCTTTAACCTTAGGTTTTTCACGAAACCCTGTAGGTTAACGACTTAAAGACTTCATTGGGATTGTGAAGCCAGACCCAACTATTTTCTCTGTAGTTCTGTGATCTGATCTTGCTGTTTATATCGTATTTGAGTACTATGTTCTTTAAGATTGACTCGAGATTTATTCTTCGATAGGCAAGATAAAAAGTAGTCACAAACATCTTCGTCTCATCGTTTGTGATTCCACAATATCTTGTTTCGCTACCATACGATTAAGATTATTATGAGTTGATTGATAATACTAGGCTGTTCTTCGGGAATATAAGTTCAGTTTATCAATTGGTTCATGTGCACTTTGATTTATCAAAAGATGGAACAAAACTCGTAGGTATTTTTGTGGGAGACAGATTTATCTATTCCAATAGACTTTTTTGTGTGAGACAGATTTGTTTATCAAGTCTTCGACTTTGGGTCGTAGCAACTCTTGATTGTGGGTGAGATTAGCTAAGGGAATCAAGTGCGTCGTATCCCGCTGGGATCAGAGACGTAAGGAGAGACCCTGTACCTTGAATCAGTGTGAGATTGATTAGGGTTCAACTACAGTCCAGTCCAAAGTTCATTGGTAGTAGGCTAGTGTCTGTAGCGGCTTAATACAGTGTGGTGTTCAAATCTGGACTAGGTCCCGGGGGTTTTATGCATTTGCGGTTTCCTCGTTAAAAAAATTCTGGTGTCTGTGTTATTTCTTTTCCGCATTATGTTTTGTTATATAATTGAAATATCACAAGTTGTGCGTTGAATCGATTAATTGGGAAATCCAACCTTTGGTTGTTGATTGAAATTGATTGATCCTTGAACATTGGTCTTTGGTACCGTTCAAGTTATTTCTCTTATATTCAATCAGGCTCGCAAATTCCTATTTGCTGATTGCAGATTGAATTGAGAGATAGAGATATAAAACTCTTTGATATACTTTTCTCTAGATTGAGTCTAACTGTCTAGTTGATTCTCTTGAGAGTATATTGGAGTTTGTCTATTCAGATTGCCAAACGAAGTATTGGGTGTGGTTGTTGTACCCCCATATTTTTAGAAGTGTAGATGTGCATATAAGCAGTTCAACCGGGGTTTAAGCACCAAATATTTCTCTACGGACATTTTCATTTCAGTTTACATGGGTTTGATTTCTAGGGTTTCAGTTGTGAATCCTATACGATTTTATCTTTTTGTTTCGTTTAATCCCATTTGTTTCTTCTTACTCTTGTTAAGTAGGTTTTAATATTTTTTTTTTTATTCATCTTATTTGTTTGAAATGTTTATGGAGGGTTTACCATATCATTTTATCGGTCTCTTGGAGGTTGATTGTATAGTGTACAAGT